>JBBPMD010000273.1:0-33482 GCA_038090095.1 Zangia roseola
GTCCCAAATTCGAGCCAAATGAACAGCCCACAAAAGGACAGTAAGAATCCAAGTACCCAGAGCATGATCGACGCCCCGACAGAGCCCACTCCGCTCAAGATCGAGGAGGGTGTTGAGAAGATGCCCGTGCCAATGACGCTCCCGACGATGAGAAGCGTGCAGGATGTGACGCCCAAGTGACGGCCGAGTCCGCCAGCAGCATCTACAGCCGAAGCATTGCTTGAACCAAAACGAGAGAAGGTTGCAAAGACAGTATACCTTCCTCGAAAGTGAGCCCACCAGGACCCACTGCCAGTGGTGTATCGACAACTAGTTCGACTTGTTTCTCTTCGACTTCATGATTCGAATCACTTTCGTTAGGCTTTGTTTTCCGAATTGACATCCACTGAAGGGTCCCAGACATAATGGAGTTTCGTTCGACGGCCAGGTCACTGAGCACTGAGGGCGTATGGATATGAAGCTCGGAAGCAAGATCAGGTTGCTATAGGCGGTCATGAAGAAGCTCAATAAATGGGTCGAGGGCGATAAGACGGACGGCGGGCGAATGCAGATTGTGCCAGCAAGTCGCATGATACGTATCATTGATATGAAACGTTAAGTAATAAACGACCGAGTTTCAAATTACTGAGAAGTGGGTGCGACAAGAATGATTATGTAACTAGGAGCGGAAACAATAAGTTACTCATGACTCTACTAAGTACCACGCCGCACAGGCAGATACTATGGCCTTAAATCGTAAGAGGGGGGCGTTTGTACATTAGTAAACCCGTTAAGTAATGTGCAGCACTGTGGCGCTTAGAGGCCATCCGCTTCAAGTTATTTCCGACGGACCATCAACATATATCCATCACTTATCCGAGGATCATGACACCCACACATGATCTACACCAACCTCGCTGTCCACTCGAGGCTACTGACGCAGCGACGAAACATTCCATGAATGGCGAGAATCGGCAGTGCCATGGGTTGAACACAGGAAGAAAATTGCATATCATGATGGATACCAGCCAGAAGTACGAGCATCCATAAATTCAAAAAAGCACGACAGCCGTGATAATTACGACATGATGACAACAGATGAACGACTTCACTGGATTTTCCTGCGCGAAAACTGCGGTCGACAGATCAGATGAGCTCATTTTCGTTCGAGAACACGCACCATGGTCACGACCGTCCCATCTTCGAGCGTATCCTTACGTGGTATGAGTTCGTACCCGAATACCTTGGGCAACATGATGCGCCATCCAGCCCAATAAGCAACTCCGACCAACATCACCCCGATTCCGACAAGACAGTACCTGTTATTTGCAAAGACATTAGTGCCCGAGTCTCGTTGATACAAGGATAAGTAAATGTGGCTCACAGATAGTATGGAAGAGGAGGCGTGTCTCCGACACCATTGCTTGGAGGAAGGAATGGTGCGACAACAACTGCCAGACGTCCTACATAAGCGTCAACGAAAATATGCTAGGGGACGACACCCACGGAACACGGCTGCGGCAAGATAAAACACAGCTAATGGCCCCCAGACTGAGGTAGATTTAATGCCAGTTTCAAAGACCGAAAAGTCCACCCACCTTTAAATGGTCTGGGGATATCTGGTCTCTTCCACCGCATCCAAAACAGTCCCTGAAAAATAATCGTTACATATGACAAAGAAAGGGAACAGAAGGACGTACGACAACAATAAAGAAGTTGATAATCTGAGAAGGATATCCTTCGACATCTAATATGAATGGATATGCGACATCCATCGGCGGTGCGAGTATCACGATAACCTACAATCGTACTTGGACATGATACACCCCGTGGATATTCACGAGTGCGCTCACTGAAGGGATTAAATGAATGATAAGCCCAGGAAGAGGTGACTTCCCCGTGGGCCAATTTGACGCCCAGAACTTATTTCCAAATGGGAGAGGAATGCCCTCCTTGGCGAGTTCTATTGAGGGTGTGCATGGGCCATCAGTCAACCTTGAGAACCGCGTGCGAGCTTACCCTGGTTAACTCGAGAGGCAGCAAACGTCTATCCGAGTTTATTAGCCTCGACGAGGATGGACCGAAGGTACCAGCACATACGACAGTGATGACGTTCTCAGGTAACGTTAGTTCAACTTACTCGAATATCGGGATGTCAGAACTCACTCCTAGAGCACTGGATTGTTGCATTCGTTCAGTCTCAACAAAGTCGATGATAAAACAAAACCTACCTGAGTGCAATAAAGACACTCAAAGCACGTTCCGCAGCCGTCCCGAATACATTCTTGAAAAACAAGGCTGCCACGGTCACCCCGGATGCCTCAATTTCAGCCTGATATCACGACAATCGCATCATGATAATATGCACCCTACACATAGACGATCGACGTACCTTGGTTGCGGCACTAAAATACGCGATGTTGGCAAGTAAATACAAGGCAGCACATATACCCAGTCCGAGGGGTCCTGCGATTTTAAGCGTCCGCACCGGATTTCGGACATTGTTCAATACGTAATTGACATTGGACCAGCCAGCGTATGCGTTCAAAACTTTGAAGGTCGCAGTCGCATACTGTAGCTGTTGTTAGCGCTCGGCGTCGGTGACCCACAAACGATACTCACATCCCCGCTGCTGTGAGAGCTCCCAGCGAACGCGTTGCTGAAGTTTGCTTGGGGATTAGCAATGTGGGTTTTACCTGAGAGTACGACCCAGCCTGTGATGACGATGAAGATCAGAATAATGATCTTGAATATTGTCAAAGACTGAAATCCAGTCCGTGAGTTGAAGGACGCGTGGAAGAAAAGGGCGAACATATGCGTACATTCATGAGATACACGCCGATGCGTGGCGTAAAACCGTGAAGAAGAGTGACGAAAACGATCACTAAAGTGACGAGTCACACGTCTGCAGTAGAAAGACAGGGTAGAATATACCTCCCATAGCGATGCCACGCTCGGACCAATCTGTTGCAACTTTGCCCGCTGAAACGAGAATGCTGGAAGGGTGTCAACACCTACCACACAAAAGAACAACCAAGCGGCTCACTTGCTTGCAAAGACCTACACAGCCGGGGCATATCAGACACGAATATCGATAGATTGAATCCGCGCTTACGATACACCCACTCGCCGTGAATCCAAGTAAGATCGCGTTTGAAGCGAATACCACAGTCGCAAGGTACTTCGGTCTCTGATAGACAGCCTCCAAATAGACCTTCTCGCCACCGCTCCGGGGATACATGGTCCCAAACTCGAGCCAGATGAACAACCCACAAAAGGAGAGAACAAATCCCAGCACCCAGAGCATGAGTGAAGCCCCGATGGAGCCCACCCCGCTCAGAATCGAAGATGGTGTCGAGAAGATGCCGGTGCCGATGATACGTCCGACGATAAGAAGTGTGCATGATGTGACGCCAAGATGGCGGCCGAGCCCTCCCGCAGCGTCTAACGCAGAGCATGTCTCGAATCAAAAACTGAAAGAGGACAGAACCAACGCACCTTCTTCTAAAGAGAGTCCACCGGGCCCTAGAACACCTTGGACAGCTGGTTTTTCATCGAGATCACAATCGGAATTACTGTTCTCGTTACTCTCTGACTTTCGAAAACGGGCCAAAAGACCTTGGGACATGCTGTGAAGATGAGGATAAGTGCACAGTTCGGTCAAGAACGGCGGCGCTTGATCGGGAGCTCATGGCGGGTTTAAGTAGCCGCTGGTGGAGAAAGGATACCGGTTTGAGGTAAGCCGGTAGCCAACTGCGCATACTTCGGAATGAAAAGTAGGAACGACAGTCGCGTGATGAATTTGCCGAGTCCGAGGCTGCCTCTTCTGGCGAATTCAAGGGCGGTAAAGCCAACACCACGGTACTATCAATGGCGCAATTCGAGATTCGCAATAACCTCATCAAACTGCATTCGACGTGGCAATATCTATACATCTAGTCCACCATCTCCAAACTTTTACCATCCGCCCATTCACCAAACAGTAAACTGATGCTTTCCCCATTGTGTGTTCTACGAATGCTCTCCGCGATCGTAGAGCTGATGTCTATCGTGATAAGCTTGGGGCACTGCACTTTGTGCTGTCTTTGAGGTATCGTGTTGGTAACCTACCCCGACACGTCACGTGTGGACATGGCTGACCCGGAACGAATACGCACCACGATGTGTTCTAGTGGAAGGTTTTGTAGGGCATCCATCTGCGTTTCCGCGAACAGCCCTACAACCAAAACCTGCTCAACGACACACCTTTCCTCGACGACATGTACTTACCGTGCGAAATTAACGCATAAATAGTCTTTGCACCCTTCTCATGCAATGTCCGTGCCGCCAACTTGAGCGTGTTCCCGGTATCAATCATGTCGTCAACCAAAATGGCAACCTGTCGGCAACATCGGCTCGATAAGCTAACCGAACGTGCCATGAAAGATAACCTGCCTTGTCTTGTACATCACCAACCAACAATTCCATTCGCTCTGGCGCATTCTTGCTCTTGCTATCGCGTTTTTTGTGAATCAAAGCAAACTCGACCCCAAGCTTATCTGCAATCGCCGTCACCCTAGAAACCCACATGAGCCTCACGACATTGATTCATCTCCCCCTTTCGGGACAACCGGGCGGCCCACCGTTTAGCGCCTCCAGCATCAGGACTGACGATGATACTGTCCTTCCACCCCTCGATGCGAGTCTTGATGTACGATATCATCAATGGCTCTGAGAAGAGGTTGTCGACGGGAATGTCGAAGAAACCTTGAATCTGGCTTGCGTGCAGATCCATCGTGATCACGTGGTCACACCCTGCAACAGCCAACATATTGGCAACGAGCTTAGCCGTAATCGGCGCACGCGACTCGTCTTTCTTGTCCATGCGCGCATACGGGAAACAAGGAATCACAGCAGTGATACGACGCGCCGAGGCGGTTTTGCATGCAGAGATCAGGATCAGGAGCTCCATCAGGTTATCGTTGGCGTCTCGACACCCTGACTGGATGATGAACACATCCTCTTCGCGAATGGACTCGGCAATCTTGACATTGATCTCGCCGTTCGAAAACTTGGTGGGCATGGATGGTGTGATGGTCACTCCAAGCCTGTACAAGGAGAATTAGCAGTCCGTGGACTGCATTGCACCGTTCGGCTCACCGCTCGGCCACGGATTGGGCGAGCTCTGGGTGACTGTTGCCTGTACTTGTGTGTCAGTCTTGCGCTGTATACGACTGAGTGGGACTTGCCCGCAAGTATTCGAATAGAATTTCCGTGGTACATTGTCCTACCTGGCACGAAAACAAAAGATCTTGATATCCCTATTGTTTTTCAATCATACAACAACACCAAATACAGCTACATAGCCACTACTCGGATAGTGATGTTCTCCGCAACGTACTCCGTGTCCGCATAGCCCAATACTTGCGGGATCCGTGCACTAGGGTGCTAGTTCGACAACAGTGAAAGTGCATTTTGTGCGTGCCCACATACCTATTCAGCCCCTTGACCCGCGAAATTTGAACCGAATTGTAATTTGCCAGCCCTCGTCCAACCTCTTTCACTTCCCATCCATCACTCACCTCCGCTTCTTCCATCGTCTGATCATCATCATCCATGATAGTCTGTGCGTCTGATCCAAGATCGTCAACTATGGACGAAGACGAGCTCGATCGCGAGAGCGATGCGGCGTAATCGGATTCCTGAGAATCAGCAAGTATCTTTTCGGATGGCGGCTCCTCCGGCATGGTTCTGACGAGAATCCGTACAGCCTGCCCCGACGCAAACGATCCTCGCACGCCAAGTACACCCACCGGAAGTAGACGTCCTCCCGATTCTCGACGTGACAGCACCGCGTACGCACCACTGTCGATGATAACACCCCCAGCAGGATATAGCGTATGGCTCGTCCAAGCCTTCAAATCTCGTATCGGCACTGCAGACGGCTTGAACACCGTGTGCGGTGGTCGTCGCAAATTCAGGCTCGCATTGACATGGTCAAGGTCGATCGTCTGCAATTTCAACACCGGACTCGCAGCGCCCGACGAAGGTACCGAACGAAACCGAAGTTGAGTATAGTAATCTATGATGTCGATGATCGTGGAAGGTTGTCTGCTGGACGTAATGACCGTCGTGACTCCAGCGCCCATCGCGATTTCAGCCGCGATGAGCTTTGTTTCCATTCCTCCAGTCCCTAGACTGGAGCCTAGCGTTGATGTGCTGACTGTAGTTCAATTCAATCCAACAATATTTGATGGAGATACATGAGAATGACCTTGAGCTCGGATATCCGCAACGGACGTCACAACATCAATCTTTCTAGCAGTTGGATCTTTTCGTGGATTTGCCGTATACAATCCATCAACGTCCGTGAGTAGGAAAAGGTAATCTGCATGGATCATAGACGACGTGATCGCGGAAAGCGTGTCATTATCGCCAAATTTTATTTCCTGTATCAATATCAACGACCCAACACCAAAATCACGAAAACCAACGACATACGCTGACTGAGATGGTGTCATTTTCGTTTACGATGGGCACTACTCCCATGCTCAAGAGTTCCCTAATGGTGTTAACCGCATTCAAATATCGTGTCCGCTGCCAGAAGAGAATAGCGTCTCAGTTCACCAACACAGCCCGACACGCAAAGCGCGCACGTCCGAAATATCACCCCGCGTGAGTAAAATCTGCGCGGTCCGCTGATCGAACTGGCCAAACAGGTTATCCCAGAGCGCGATCAGTCGTCCCTGACCAATCGCCGAAAGTGCCTTTGTACTACCCGGGTGAGTGACACGCACGCGTGGCAGGACGACTGAACGAGACGACTGACTTGTTTCTTGGAGAGGCTTTTGGGACGCTGAGGGATCGCCATCGTCCGGAGGCCAACGCCGATCGCACCAGAACTGACGAGAACGACTTTGTGGCCCAGGCTGCGGAGATGGACGACAGTCTCGACGACGGAGGACAAGATCGAGAGAAGAGGTTGGTGCGTTTCTTCGTGCACGATGGACGACGTGCCTACAGGTCAGGTCAGTCAGAGAACGCTGTGATTGAAGTGAACAACTAAATTACCGAGCTTGATGACGATCGTGCTGGACAATGTGCGATGCTTGGATGGGCGCATCTCCAGTTCGTCCGGTAGACCTCTGCTAAATTGAGTGACTGGTTTACCGGGCTGTTGAAGATCGGTCATCGAACATTGAGGTTGTAAATAAAGTGGCCTTTTCCCACGACTACGGTGTAATCGGCGGTGATGATTACAATACCATCAACATGCTCAAGCTTCAGAGAGAATACCTATGTCTATCCAAAAGCAACTCGAACCTCTCCTTCATCTGCTACTCACGCATTCCCAGCGTCCCCTAGATTTTCACCATTCAATGCAACCTCTTCCGGATCGGACGCCCGAGATAAAGGCCCAACCTCCCCGAGCCGAATTTCAAACGTCCCTGCTTCTCTCAGCTTGTCTGAATGGGGTTCCTTGACCATCTGCAAGCGAGAATGAAGAACGTCCGAGTTGGCTTCAAGCCAGAGGGATTCAAGAACGCTGCTCCCAGTAACCGAGGACGCGCGTTCTGTGGCCGGCCTTTTCCCCAGGATGAATATCGACACAGTGAGGGCAGTGAAGGAGGCTAGTGATGCGAAAACGACCTGTTTTGCATGATTCCCGAACGTCGTGTCGTCACAACCTTACATGAGATAGCGATTTGTCTTAGAGAAGGTCATGACGTACAGGCACGGTATTGATCTATATGTGATGGTGCCAGAGGACGCATGTGTGAACCCGGTGATAGAGTGGCTTGAATGAGAGAGGGGGAGACAAGAAATCCAACGTACATTAAGGCGCCATTCCACTACGTCTTGTATCGCTTGACGCTCTCCCACGGTGCGATTGAAACCCCCGTTGGTTTCCTCGAGTTGACCTGCTGCAAACGGAGCACAAGAATATTAGAAACGAAAGCCATCACCCATGATCGTTATAGATGAACAAACAGTGAACTTACCGAGCCATAGGAATTTTGCTGCGGTCTGGCCAATTGCGTTTTCCAATTGCGCAGGACCAAGTGACACGGAGGGATCGACACTCGATTGAGTGGCAGAGGCTTCATTAGCAGCTGTCAAGTTCAACCCAGCAAGGACATCATGTAGCTGTTCGATATTGTCATGTCAAATTCTCGGTAAGCGTGTCGCAACATGCGCAATCAGCAGGGCGAGAGAAAATGGCGCGTACACACCTGTCCGGGTCCGAATACCAAGCTTCAGAAGAGTTTCCTTGAGAGGTACTGATCGAGCTAATACTATTGCATACCTTGGTCAAGTGAGAGTGAGTCCTGTGATGGGAGCGCCGCATCTGTCCAGCTGAAACAAGGGGATGTCATCGCCTTGTTGGATACGTGGAGATTCCCTGGCAAACAGTCTATGCGTGTCATTCACTGGGGTGTGTGAGTTAGCGGGCATGGTTGGAAAGAAGGAGGTTCATATGGTAAGTTCAGGATTAGACCCAGCCCTGAAGCAGTCCGATAGCCGATCGGTGACAGTTGGGACAGCTCCAACAGTTATAGATATTGATGAGGGTAGACGCGACCTCAGAGACTGCACTGGCAGTTTTGCCTCTGCTTTGAACACCAAAGACATGGCCGCCCTTTGTCGACATCTAAGGAGTCTCGATAGGTGGACCAACAAGCAACTCTGAAAGATTACTAAGTAGTTAAATCCAAAGAATGAAGCTTTGACCTCGAGCGCAGTGGCAGATATTACATAATAAGCTACAAACATTTGTGCGAACGTTTCTTGCTCAAATGTTTGATGGTAAATGTAGTATCTTATCTCCGAGGTCGCCCCTACAAACAAGCCCTCACTGCACGATCTGAGCTGCGTCCCATTCTCATCTGGTGGTGTAAATCTGTTGGGCATATGGATGATGGTTTGTTTCAGTCATGTACCCTCCGAGCCCTTCCCTAATGCACCGGTTCCCTCCTGGAAGTGAATCATGCCAAGACTATTCAGCTGTAGTAAGTGTCAGCCCGCCCCTACAAGCCCTCACTGCTTGGCTCGAGCTGCGTCCTGCTCTCAACTGGTGGTGAAAACCTGTTGGGCATGACAGTCTGTTTCAGTCATGTGTGTGATCTCCAGTGGCTTATGAATGTGTCTTGCATGTTTTTCTGTGCCTTCGAGCCCTGTCCAGTGCCTTTTCGATTTTTATCATGTCCCTCCCTAGATTTGCATTTTCGTTCCCCGAGGCAAATACCGTCTTCATAAGAGTAGGTTTGGGACTGCCAGAGGATGGTGTGGTTGGGCTTGGTCAGGCCCGTTGGTATGTCGATGCATTCTTGTATGACATACCTCTCCTCATGCCGCGTTCTTCGCATAGGGTGACTGGCACTCCCCACCTCCATGCCACTATTATAGAAATCGAGTGGCTGGCTGGTGGGGAGCCCCAACGTATGTCGCTCATCTGGTTCACTCAGCAGTACGATTGACTAAGCTGTTTAGACCTGGAGGTGGGTCGGAATGTCCGTCTTTACACCGGGATTTATACTTTCAGGCTCCCCGATGGCCTCCCAGGGTCTGGTCAGTACACCCTTGTTGGCAAGTGATTATCCCAGAGGAATTCCGCCATGTTTTCTGATTTTCTTCCCAAGTGACTGTTGAGGCTAGTCTAGATGGGCCAGAGATAGAATATGAAAGTAACCCTTTCTGGATTAAATAGCGTTACGATACAAATTACATTTCCTTTTTTTTCTTGTAACAGAAGCATATTGTGTTAAGATGTTGACGACAGCCAGGCTTCTGTCTTGGTATCTAGTATTGAACAGTGGAGTCAGGGGGGGAGGTAGTGCCCAAGTTGAAACGGGGTGCACTTGTGAGTCCTGACATTAAACCTCGCACGCAAATCCGACAGCCCACCACTTGCTCCCCCCAAGATTCCGTGTAGACACATCAAAAGAGAAATACATAGAACGATCCCCAGCTTTGTCATCAATAGAGCTTAAAATGTGAGTCTGTAGCGCCTGGCACTACATATTGTAGTAGGAATCTCTATGAGCGTCAACAATTACTGTAAGTGCGTGAAGAGACTGGATCACTGCAGACAAAGGCAACCATCAAAGGACGCTCAAATGTGCATATATCGGCAGCTTGAATCAACTTGTCCAACGTGTGTCCCCCTGTATCGGCACCTGGATTATGCAACCCTTCGATATTCTTCCATGTTGTGGCGAACTGGGGCAAGCAACAGTGCACCGAAAGATTGTCTGAGGCGACCAAGGGTTGCAGTGCTTCCGCTTCAGCGTCCGAGGTCGTTAGCATGAGAGATGATCGGGGTGCAAAAAATGCTGCGTCCTGCAGCGTGGGGGAGACGGCCACCAAAAGATGCACAAATGTTGCTGGCCACGTTCTAGTGGCAAGGCCGTGAACAGGTACGAAGTTTCCAAACGATGTGGACTGACCGACGCTTCCAACAACTCGTCGACCAAGGAGAAAGTCAATCCGGGGGTCCCGGTCAAGAACCAGACAACCTAGTTGAAAGAGATTCTCTCGCATTTGAACCTCACTGGTATCCCCAAAAACGGTCGTCTTCATGTGAAAGACAGGTCCTATGGCAGTAGAAGTGGCCGAGTGGGAACGCAATGCACGGAAGCCTCATCCTCTGTCCTGAATACTATGGAGTGGGAAGCTAAGCTGATAAGTTCATATACATACAAGGTACTATGAAATAAGCAGTGTTCGACGACACTGCATGTACGACTAGCAATTGACCTGCTAACAAACCCCCATGGTTGCCAATTCAATGCGGTTTCAGTAGGATTGCTCTGTGAAAATTGGCGCATTTTCATATGTAAGTCCTCACTTTGATCCGCTGTCTAGTGCGAGTCGATAACACTACGTATACTTGGTATTGGTGCAAGTCGATGAATCATGATCCATGATCAGCGTCATACACAATTTCACAATCTTGGTAACGTCGCACGGTGTCTCTGTAATACAAACGGATGTAGTTCAAGGGTTTGGACGGGAGAGCTAATGGTAAGAATGACGGGTGAGTTGTCGAATCGCTCGTGATAAATATGATCATACCGAGTATGAGCAGTTTTCGCCACTAATCGACCGTATCCCTGACCCTCGGTATCTCAGTTTCAATCTCAATCTTGGGACCAGAGCCTTTTACACCAGCACTCCTGGACGTCTTGGTGTTGGTGCTCTGCGCACTGGGACACAGTTCCCCAGAGCTCAACGTACAATCACCACATTTTGGACCGACTGGCAGGCAGATAGTCTATGGTGCCCGTCAACCCCGTGCCACAGAAAAACTACAGAAACAATCTCACCTGTCCAAAGCCAACAAGCATGTGATTAATCTCGCCATGAAGCTCTTTCGGAAGCCACGATTGGAGATTGAGTCTACACATGAACGCATTCAGCTCGAGTGCCCGACACCACATTGCGAGCACTACCTTGTCTCTTCGGGGTTCTTTGTCGGTTTATTGTGCCACCCTAATCGGTTCGTGATCCGATGAACGTGGACGTCGACCCCGATCCCAACGTTTCTAAATTAACGGATGAGTGGATTCAAAGGGAGGGCGTGTCAGTAACATTGAGATTGAGCCAGCACTCGACCAAAAATAACGACGTACAACTTCCATGCCACTTGCAATGCCAAAAATGCCATCTTAGGACCCACACCAGGAAGCGAACACAGCTCGTCCACCGTCTTTGGGACGTCCGAGTCAAAGTCATCGCATAACCGCTGCGCAGTTTGCTTTATATACCTTCCCCCCACTCATCAGTCAGCCGAAGAATCCGCCTCCAAGCAAGGGACATCACGCACTGCGTTTTCCGTCTCCAAAACCCCACCTTGGCAATCGATTCCGAAATAGTCGTTTCGTCTGCATCCAACACGGCTTGAACGGAAAGCGACCCGCCGAGAGCGCTTCGTAGCTTGCTGACCGCTGCGTCGGTCACTTCGTCTTTGGTTTGTGAGGAGAGCATCAGCGATACGAGCGTTGCAAAACGTTGGTTCTGTGATACCAAGAATGATAGAATCAACATTCGTGGTGTCACCTTTGAGCGAGTCCTATGCATATTGAAGCAAATACCAAACGCCCACCTTGGGATCCCGTTCCCCAAACTGCGCTTGATCGCATCCCATCGTATCCACCGGTGCCACGACCCGCGACCGCATCTCCTTGATGGCAGCATATGCCTCTGCCCATTTCGGGGGTGCAGGGTGCGGCACGTCCAAACTCTGTCGAATGACCTTGGTCTTGCTCGCCAACTTCTTTGGCGACGACTTTCGAGATACGGTTGGCGCAAATTCCGAGTCTTCAGCTTCCGTTTTGACCTTTTTTTGACGTGATGTGGTTCCGGACTTCTTTGCAAGAACTTCATCTGATACGTCGAGATGGTGAGTCCCTGGATCCGTTGTCTCCTGCTTGACGCGACGCGTGCGCCTCGGAGTGGATGGCCCAGCCGGAGTCTCCGAGGAAAAGTCGGCTTGACTTGGAAGCTCGTAGAACGTTACCGCGCCGTGATACGGACTTGCCTTCGCCGCCAGCCTCGTCGACCGGGTCAAGGGTGTTCGCCTTGCAGCACACATTACTTTCGAGCGCGCTGTTTCCCCTTCGTAATATGGTGAGTTTGTGTAACTGAGTATAGACGATTTGAGTTGTGTTGTATGAAAGTGCTAGTAGTAAGAGCGAAGCCGGCGTCAGTGGTACATACTACCCAAAGAAGGAAAACGAGTCTATTTCTTCCATTCCGTACTGATTGAAACAAAACAGAATCTCGCCTGCCCGAGCTCCATACAAAAAGACTCTGATCCCATGACTTGTGGACTCGCATCAAGGAAAAATCTGGATCGTGATATCGTCTAAAAACCCCAAGTTATGATACTATACTATGGAATGTATTAGCATGGTCCTAACTTTTCCCTGATGCGGAAGCCCAGTGACTACGATCGATGAGATTGTTCAATACATAGGTGGCGTGATTCGGAAGCACACGTTGGACCTTGTGTCGGTTCGAGCTGGTTGTAGATGATGGGCAGAAGAATGGCAGATTCGGCGTGTCAAACATTCGAGGTCGGTCACCGTTTCGTCATAGTTACAAAGGTTTTCATGAACACTGATCCCTCGTACTCATAGATATCAAGAACCCTCAAAGTACTAATCAATTGTGCATGTGAC
This sequence comes from Zangia roseola, assembly GCA_038090095.1. Classification (NCBI taxonomy): domain Eukaryota; kingdom Fungi; phylum Basidiomycota; class Agaricomycetes; order Boletales; family Boletaceae; genus Zangia; species Zangia roseola. The sequence continues at coordinate 13,143 of JBBPMD010000273.1, forward strand.
CGGTGGCCGTTGGGTGCGTCGTGGTCAGTCAGGTTGCATATAATCGCGAATACCTGTAGAATACCGTCCCGTCAGGGACCGCAACCCAACGATGAAGTAACATATTCGATACGTTACCTGGTTGCATCATGGGCCTGAAGAGGTTGGATCCCAATCCTGCGAGTCCATGGGGACAGTATCGCAGGTAGGTCATCCCACCTCTGGTATTCCTGGGCGCCCGAATTGATGTCTCCATTGGCTGCGGGTCATCGTCGACTGTAATTGCATCGCCCGCTGCATCGAGTAGGTAGTCGATAATTTCGACAGCTCGCTTTTGGCTAGCAACTTGTAGGGGTGTGTGTCCAGATTCATTGCGCGTCTGAGTGTTACAACCACCATCTACGAGGGCCTTGACGATCTTCATCATCCACGGGCTGGGTAAAGATGTCGTTTCTAATGCGACGAACAAGATATCGGGAGGGGGCGGTGTGTTCAACGAAAGGAGGTGCTCCACCACCTTGACATTCTCTCGCCAGACGGCAATGTGGAGAGGCGTAATCCCATGAGCATTGGGTGCCGCGGGATCGCAACCACTTGCGACAAGAGACGTAATGATCTCGAGTTCCTCATCATGAATGAGCCTTAGGTCGACTGCTACATGCAATATGGTGTTGCGGCGCTCGCCATCTGATAGCGTCTCGAGGATACTAGAATCTTGATTGACGAGGAAATTGACCATCTCTAATTTTCCGCAAAGCCTTCGGGGGTAGAGTGCAGTGAACAATGCATCGGGGGGCAAGGGTGCGCCAACGGAAAGCAAGTAACGTGCAACTGAGATGTGTCCTCGTTCAATAGCAATTTCAAGGGGGGATTTCCCCTTTGAACTAGCTCCAAGGGAACCGTAACCGCAAACGTCTCTGACCAGGAGCTTGGCCAGCTGTAATGCATCCTCTTCATCAGCACCTTCTAATGTCATATGAAGTAGCGAGTCTTCATTTTTCGTGCGCAGAGAAATACTTCCGTTCTCCACTAGACAGCGGACTATGCCTGTTTTCTTCCATGCAATCGGTGCGGCGCCCGGGTCTAAACTTGTAGGGAGAGGAACACCGAGTGAAAGGATGTAACGCACAACGGCGACGTGCTCTCGTTTGATGGCAATGTCAAGGGGGGTGGATCCACGACCATCGGCCTCCAGGAGATCATGGCCACGAGCAATTAAGAGCTTCGTTGCCCTCAGAGCATCATGGTCATCCAAAGCTCCTACCGCGATATGAAACATGGACTGATGTATAGGGTTATCATCTCCATCGAACATGCCTGAGCAGAGTTTCACCCCATGCTCGATCAAAAAAGTGAACATTTTTGCTGTCTTATCCGAGCCTCGGAGCTTCCATCCCAATAGCATGTCCGGGAATCGAACAACAGGAGATAGAAGTGCCCCGAGGGAAAGAAGATACCCCACAAGAGGGACATGGCCCTTTCGGATTGCGATGCAAAGGGGCGTTTCTCCGTCGTGATTGGCTTGGAAGGGGTTGCAGCCATGAGAAACTAAGAATTTTGCCATTTCCAAGACATCGGCATCCTCGAAAGTGTCCAACGCGATGTGGATCATGTTGTCTCCAGTATCCGTACAGGAACGAACATCATACCCGTGCTCCACGAGAAGTTTAACCATTTGTGCTCCATCCCACATCATCCGTAAGTCATGCGGGGATGTAACGAGGGCGGAAGAAGGGAGGGGAACGCCGAGAGAAAGAAGATAATGTACCACAGAAACTCGCCCTCGTTCAATGGCGATTCGAAGCATTCTCTCACCGAGACCGTTGGGTTGAAGGAGACCGCGGTCGCGTGCGAGTAGAAATTTTGCTGTCTCCAAAGTGTCTCGTTCGCTGAAGCCTAAAGCATCCAATGCAAAACGAAACAGAGATTCTTCTCTTCTGGGATTCGTGATGTTCGAACCGTGCTCGACCAGAAAGCGAATCATTCTTGGTCCGTTCCGCATGTCAAGTAAATTCGATGTGTCAAACATGTCGGGAAAAAGGGATGCACCCAGGGAAAGAAGATACTGTGCGACAGAGACATGGCCTTGCCCGACGGCTACGTGTAGGGGTGTTTTTCCACAAGCATTGGGTTCAAGGGGATTGCAGCCATGAGTGACTAGGAGCTTCGCCGTATTCAGTGCGTTGTATTCGTCGAAAGCGGCAATTGCAATATGGAGCATGGAGTCCCCACTTGTGGTGTGTACAAGGACGTCAACTCCATTCTCCACCAGGTAGGTTACCATCCGTGCCCCATTTCGCATGGCGGACGAATTTATTGCGAGAAGTATGTCGGAAGGGAGACGATCGCCGAGAGAGAGGAAATATTGTATCACACAAAGATATCCATTTTCAACAGCGATGTAAAGGGGTGTTGTTCCATGAGAATTTAGATGTGTGTGGTCACAGCCATAGCCAACTAGCAACTTTGCGGTTTCGACTGCTTCGCGCTCGCCGAGTATACGCATAGCGATGTGAAAAACAGAGTCTCCGTCTCTGTTGTGTGCGAGGGTGTTAGCGCCGTTTTCGGCCAGGAATCGGATCATTTTTGCTCCGTCCTGCATGTCTGCCACGCGCGTCGTGATAAGCAAGTCAGAAGGGAGAGAATATCCAAAGGAAAGTATGTAACGCGCAATGCCGACATACTCTCGCTGCACCACCGTGCGCAGCAGTTGGTCCCGGTGGGAGTGTACCCCGAAGAGGTCGCAACCAACCTGGGTAATCCTTTGCAGTATGGCGAGCAAGTCTCGTTCATCGACACCGTGCCAGCGAGCCACCAAACGATCGACAAAGTGAGATGGCCTCGAAATCAACTCCTTCAGGGATACATTGGCAGCCTCAGCAAACTCGTCTGTTTGGAACAACATCTTCAGAATCGAAATGGGAAGTTCTGGATATTCGCGACGGCAGAGTATGTCGAATATGTGTAGGGGGACCATGCTTCCTTCAGCCAGGAAGAGAGTGAGCATGGCATAGTGATGATTTTGGATCGCGACCTCGATTGGTAAAGCTTGGCCATATCTATCAACTTCCCATCCTTTGAGGTTCAGTCTGGCACCTCGCGACAGAAGGGTTCGAGCATGGGTGTCCTTGTTGAAGTACGCAGCATACAACAATGGGTTTGTACCCTTCTTGAACTTGAATTGAGGGTGACGAATGAATCCATCCAGGAACTGACTCGAACTGAACGCGATAAGGGTATAAAGCGTGAGGTCATGTTCGGACGTCGGCCAGCCTGGCGTGGTATGATGCATAACCCGATTGGCAGACAGGCACATGTTGTTCCACATTTTGGAATGCGTCTTCATGTTCCTTTCAAGAACCGCGATATCCGGCAGGATCGATTCTATTTGTGGTCCAAGAAGGCCAAAGTGGTCAATAGAATTGTCCAGTACGTAGTCGCGCAGTGGCCATGTCGTAAAATGAGTGTGGTTTTCATTATAGGGGGAGATGGGGGTAGATTTATCAGTCGGATCACCGATCCGTTGAGGAGCACTGAGGCACATTGAGATGTAGCACATGCACGACCGCACTACATGTAAGTGTGCACCTTCCCAATCGACGTGGTACTGCGGTAGTTTGGAACGACTGGATTGACCAATCAGGTATTCCTACACAACGATATCAATTGCATGACTACTGGTTAATTACTGGAACTTGCCTTCACACTGAAATGAGACAAGACAACGATGTCCGACTTTTCGAAGTAAGTCACCAAGCTTCCGCATACATCCAGCAATGCACCACAGTGCATTGGACCCATGTCCGAATCGAGGGTTCGTGTTCGAAGATTGATAGAAAGGGCCTCCATGAGTTCCTCTAATCGTAAGGGCCGCACTGCTGCCACGAGCCAGTCCAAAGCTCGTCGGGCCAACTGTCCCTCTAGACAATTTACATCGATCGCAAAAAGTATTCTCCCGTATGTTTCATCAAGTCCCTGTGGTAAATTGTTCAGAGCGTCCTTGACGTCTTTTCGGGTTGCGCATCGGTCCAGCATGTCTATTGAACATTGGATCCAACGAAACCTTGCAAAGCCGATCATGAGAGTATGCTACCGAATCAAGTGGGACCCCTTACATGCCGTCTGATTTTTGACACAATACAGAACAGATCTGCGCCTTGAAACCGGAGTCCAGACCTTGTAATCGCCGGCGAGCATCTAGCTCTCTGGTGACGTGTAGCTCAATATCTGCCGACAGTTCTTCTGTCATATCATCCATAGAGATGAAGGGTAGACCAAAAAGATTGTGCATAATAACATGTAAGGGTCGACCGGTCACGAAAAGACATACTTGATTTTTGACCACCATGAGAGCGCGGAGAAGTTCATGAACATCCTTGCATTCGTCAAGGGCATCGACTACAACCCGTGGCTTCCGAAGGTAAGTGGACAGCCCAGCGACTTGGGATGCAAATCTGGCGAGTTGCATCGCATCATTCCGCGTCGCGCCACCTCTTTGCTTGGCCTTGATCAGCTCGTCGACACAGCTTCCAACATTGATCGCACTTCGACCAAGTTGACGCAGTAGCTGATAAAGAATTGAGCGCATCACGTCTGCCGCACGTGTGGAATGCTCATTTCGGAAGTCACAGTAGAAGTAGGCAAGAACCTCCCCGTCACGTCGCGACTTTTCCAGAGAATGGATGACGGATGACCTAAATTCAATGAGATGAACTTAGCCTCAGTGAATACACGAAGCCTGAACATACGCCAAAACGGATTTACCCGCCCCAGCTATGATTAACATAGCCATGTCAGCAATGGTACTCCACGAAAATTCAGGGAACTTACGTTTACCTCGCAACCACAAGAATGGCCTCTCGCCATCCCTCCACATTTTATAATGACCTGTATCAAATAGCCATCTACACGTGTCCGGTTGCCGGAGCAATGACACAACATCCTGTTTTTCAGCACAGTTCATTCCATCGAGCCATTGTAATACTTCCTCCAAGCTTCTCGCTACGGAATGTCAGGACACACAGATCGTTGGCCACAAAACTGTGTAATCACCATCATCCGCTTTCATCTTTCCCTTGTCGATATTCGCGTCTCTTATTCCTGTATTTGGATATTCACCACGACGTGTTGCTGCTTCTGACACAATGCTGATTTTCGATGAGCTGCGCTGCACATGCTTTCTGGACACGTAGAGCTCACTCAGTATCCATAGGAACTCGTGAAGTCCGGTCGGAAACGTGGAGATTGGAGCCTTGAGATTGAAATGCGTCGTTGTTCCTGAAGATGTATCGTTGAGCTCCAGGCGATGACATAGGGACAAGAGAATTACCAAGTCGCTGCCGTGAAAAGGTAATGAAAACGACCTTTGTGTGAATTAAAGAGGTTGATAGCTACATCGAGTTTGTCTCTCATGGGCGCGAATAAAGTGATTGCTTTGAAGCTGCTTGATACAGACGAAGACGTGTCTTCTCGAAGTAACCTCTCTATCTGCTCCAATGTCTCATAGCACGTGCGTGGTCCGTCGCTCATAAGCCAATCCTTGAGCCTTTTTTCGAATGCAGGATTATCTGGACGAAGTACAGCGCCAAAGTTACTCGTGAGGCACTGGCAAGCGACGGAGATTTTTTGCATGTCTTCTTCCAGTTGAAAATGAGAGCGCTCAACATTGAATGAATCCTTGCGATCGGCATACTCATTTGCAGCAGTGATAACTTGGTGCGACGCAGATGCTATCCTATCCAGAATCTTGCGGGAGCGCTCCATACGATGGGAGCAGTGACACTATCAAAAACCGTGGGAACGAGCTGAGCTCTGGTGATATTCCTAGGTAATCCCAGCGACTCCGGCACCAGAACGCCGTGTCTTTGATTTGTCGCCAGCGCCATTGAATCAACTCATGGAAGGATGATATGATCAACTTGGCCGTCCACCCAACAATTTTTGGGGGTGTTTGCCGCACATGGTCAAATTCTCAGCGTGACAGGGCGCGACTGTCTCGCTTTCCATACGTTACCGTATCTGGGAACAATAGAAACCTTGATTGGAATGGGTGCGTGGACTAGACCACCCAATGTGACAGTTGCTGTGGATGATATACATCGATTGTGGGTGCGCTTTTCGCGATATAAAAGCGGCGTTTCAAGCGACATTGGTGCAACAACCACTTGATCATGCCCCTCGAACGCCTCCCAGATCGCTTTGACACCCTTACCCACGAGAAACTGGACAGGGCGGTGGACAACGCCGTTTCTAACAGTGTTCTGTCTAGGATGTTTTCCCACTCGCAGAAGCTCGGATCGCTCATGGAATATACTGTTCTTCTTACTTACATAGCTGCCAGTGATCATTCCGAAGGAGACTTGGATCCGAAGTTTAGGGTCATCGATGAAGCCGCAGCGTTGATCGGACAACATGAAGAGTTGCAGACATTGCTTGCTTCTGCATGGGAGCATAAATCATACCGCGAGATTCGGAGCCTCGGTGTGTCTTTACCATTCGTGGCTATGGGCATGTACTAATGCACTGGCAGCCATTCTCAAAGTAGCAGCGAAACGACCCACACCGAGGAGGGGAATTGAACCTCCTCAGGGTCAGTGGTGGCTGTATCATTGGACGCTTCATGAGGTGTACTGATACCTCTTTCCAGATCTTCATAAGATGCTGTCAGAGTCCTTCGGAGCAGAGTACCGCGGCGCAGTTGTCGATGGCTTCTACGAGTACCTGACCTACAACGAAAAGTTATTCAGGGAAGCCCAAAATCCACGGTATTACGCCAAATTCTGTTCTATCGTCCAGAGTTCAGGGACCGGAAAATCTAGAATGCTGACCGAGGTGTGTATCAAAAATTCAATCTTTCACTAGTACTATCCACCGTGACTGATCCGGTCCTTAGTTGAGCAAGAAAGACACAATAGTGCTGTACATGAATCTACGTGAAGAGCAGGACAGATTGAGCTTCCCTGCTCGCGATCTCATACCAGCAAAAATATTGACCGAATTTCCTGCCACTGAAGGGGGCTACCGAACCATCTGCTGTGCATTCTTCATTGCTCTCTTCGAGACCGTCCAAGAACGTCTTTCCACAGCGCGCTCCACTCGCACTGCCAAGGCCAAAATCCTTGAATGGAGCTCAGAGATGTGCGACATGAGCCACTCTCCGAGCCACACTGCCAGAAATGAATTTTTTGCAAAAGTTCTTCAGACATACACCAAGGTCCGGATGTTGTTCCTGTGCCTGAGTTAATTCGATGACGTCTCGTAGGTCCATGCTGATCTTATTCATGGTCTCGAGAAACCCTCCACTGGAAGAGAAGAAGCTTCTACTGAGTCAGACGCTGATGACGCCCAAAATCTCAACAGAAGCACGGCCCGGGACATTAACGATACTGCAGATAAGCTCAAGAATCTCTCGTTATCAGGTGAATAAGATTGCAGCACCGGGTCGCGATGACTACTAAGTAGCGGGTTCGAACTAGATCCAACCCACACGTCGCTTCTCTTGGATGCTCATCGGAGGATGGCTTCTCGCCTGGAAAGTATTTTCCCTGGCAATTTCACCAGGCCCAAGTTGGTCATCGCGGTTGACGAAGCACACCCACTCACTCCAATGTGCGATGGTGGATATCGTCCAGCAGACGTTTTCTGCAGAATCGTGAATGAATATTCTCATAACGACGACAGAAGGCACGCAATTTGGGTAGTATTCGCATCAACGACTTCTAGAGTTGCCGATTTCTCGCCTCCCAATAAGACTTGTCAGTCTGGTAGTCTCATTGGCAGTTGATCCCTGACTTATTCACCTCTCAGATAATTCTGATCGTGTTTCCATCGAGGGGGAGAAGCTTTTCCCGCCTTACACTCAACTGGGGTGGGACCAGAGCGCATTTGGACTTCGAGACGTTGACGTCGAGGATGCGTCCAAGCTTGATCACATTGCAGGCTTTGGAAGACCACTGTATGTGCTCATTTGTCTGTTCCATCCATGGTTGCATAGTCTCTGTCCACAGATGGGGGTCTCTCAAGACTGCGCTCCGGGACTCTCAGCAGGTGATACGAACTGCGTCCTCGAAATTATGCGGGGGTCATGAATTTGATGCAACGAATACAAGCCACGTGCTGGCAGTACTCGGGCAACGATTCGCGTTCGACGTCGCGCTCGGACACCCGGATTCGATCGAGCACTTGGAGAACGGGGTGGCGAGTCACATGCGTATATGCCTCGCCACCACATTGGACCGCAGTTGGAGGTTCACGAGTTATCCCTCGGAGCCACTCTTGTCGTATGTCGCCGCACGCGACCTGCATTCCAGCCCTCAAAAACTGGAGGATTCACTGAAAACGATGCTGCAAGCCGTGAACGCCGGCATGATCGACCAAGGACAACGTGGGGAGCTTGCCAGCCGATTACTTTGGCTTCTGGCCAAGGACCTGTTCATCCGCACCAAGGCCAAGGATATTGGCATGGGCATGCCCTCGACATGGGATGGGCATCTCGCCGACTGCCAAATGATTCCCGTCGTCGACTGGCTCGAGTTTATCTTCGGACCGCAGATATGGGACGTGAACGGGGAGGACAATGGAGACGAGGAGTGGCCGCAGCCACGCGAAGCATTCAAGAACGCCTACATTAATTTCTCGCACTGGGTATCTATGGACGCGGAGATCGGACCAAAGGACGGGGACGGATTAGGGTCAGTGTAATATTCCTATCTGACAAGGCAACGCCGAACGTAACGATAATCTGTATAGTTTGGGCGAATGGACGCTACGCCACTGGACGAGAACGAGTGCCGTGCAGTGTTGCCATCAACAGCGTCTCATCGATAAGGCGATCCCGATCTACTTCAAAGGCGAGGATCACAGTATAGCGTCGGCGGGATCGCGAATGTCACAAATATTAATTTCGGACAAGGCCCGGAAATCGACAGATTCCAGAGACGTTTTGACCCATATCACGCGGAGACACGAAAGCATCGGCGGCGCATCTTCGTCTCATCCCGAGTCACTTCCGTACATCGCCATCTTGGCGGACCTCGGTCAACCGCCGTCGGTCTCTATCACTTATCCCAAGCGAAATAAGAGTGATCGCTGCATGCGCATTTATGCCGCAGGTATTGACGTAACCACGTACCCTTTCTTGGCAACTTATGGTTCGCTCATGAAGACTCTGAGGCAACTCGTTCACATCGAGCAGATTCCGGAAACCGAAAGACCGTATGAAAAATATCTAAACGCACAGGTGAAGTTTGGGAGGACGGCGACTGCCGAGCACATGCTATGGGAACATGGGAAGGATGTGCCAAAGATACCGTAGGGATAACCCAGCGAGGATCGCATCTAGTGTTCTCCGAGTCACCACGGAGAAATTGGTGTTGTATGTGTTGTGTAGCAATGAGAACGGATGTTATGATTGTTATTAGAGTTGCCACTGGCAAATATCCGGGGCTGAACATCCTGGTGGTGTCGATACGGTAGTCAAGGGAGCAGGTGTATGTAGAGAGGTCAAGCACTCGTATATGGATTCTTGAATCATGGCGATCATTTCAAGTTGCATCGCTGGTGGTCCACCCATTCTAGACTTTCCGGTCCCTGACTCTGCAGGGACGATAGAACAGAATTTGGCACCTACCTGCCTACTGGCACTTCCAGTCAAACTACGTTTCTACAGTCTTGCGGCCTTCTCGCATAATCTTAGACACGGAATGCTTATCCCTGCCGCAACGGTTCTATAACTTACGTAAGTAATGAATTGCATAATTTCATCCAGCTCGATAAGACAAAACGAAAAAGCATGTACGCTCGGGAAGCCGTCGACTCATCCTGTAATGCAAGCACAGACATACTCAGTTGGATGGCGCTCGCGCTGCCTCCTTCTCCCCTCTCAAAATCCGTTCTACGTTGGCACCAATCCGACGGCGATCTTCGAGTGTGTAATCGGGTTCGTCAGCAGAATATCCAAGTTCTGCAGGGATGAATTAGTAATAAGTAATAAATAAGCTGAAGTGATGGCTTACTGAGGCTTGAATACTGTAAAGGTACTTTGTCGACTACAACGGGAAGCGCCGCGAGATCCAGAGGGAAAGCAGGTCCGATCCACGCCCTGCGGAACTCGTGATCTCTGAGTGTGAAAGAAAATGAGGCTGAGCTCGCGATACAGGGCCAGAGGATAAAACTTACTTTCTCTGAAGAAAATCAAGTTGGGGATGATGTTAGACGCTTTCAGTAGTTTGGATTGGCAGAAAAAACAAACCTCATCGCGTGTCAGGGGATGAACGAGAATACTTGAACATTCCGTAAGAAAGTCGTCCTGAATCAGACCCCTTGAGCATGCCCTCACCTGAGATCACCTCTGTGCTGACACAGATACGAGAACACGGACGCGAACGAGGTTGATGGAACCCATATTTCATAGGAACCTGCGCATTATCCTTAACCCAAAATTTGCCTGAGCCCTCGCAAGAGTTGCTCACCAACAGGATGCGGGCCGATCGGAGCGGTGTTGACGCGGAAGAGAGGGACCGCTACGAAGGCACCGTCACGCCTGAGTCGCAGGACAGCATCACGCAGCTCGAGAGCAGCATGATGCTCCTCTGCATTGTTCTGATGAAAGTATATATCTGCACACCGCGGCGCAAGGAGGCAGGGCTATGTTAATAACAAAACGCACGAGGAAGACGACTTGTAACTCACGAAAGTGCCATTCTCTAGAAGGTGCAGGGTTTGTCAGTGACTCGAGAATATGGTTTTGCACGCACTTGATCTCTGCATTGACGACTTGCTCCAAATCAGTGGGGGGAGACATGGTTCGGTAGTAATGGGATCCGAAGTAGCATGATAGCGGTCATCCCTTAAAAGAGCATTCTTGCTTAGTCAAATGCACTTGACGTTGTGACACTTATGGATCACAGGCTTCCTCCTGAACTGTGGATTTACATCTTCGACTACGCCACGCACGTTCCCGGAACACTCATCCCTGAAATCTACACTCACGCCAGTGTGATTGGTTCTATCTACAGCAGATCCTCCAACACTGCTCTCCGCGACACGCTCATTACCAAACGTGCACTCGTCCGTGTCTGCAAACAATGGTCGCACCTCGCTACACCATTCCTCTATCAATCCGTCTACATCGGTAGAGTGCGTTGCCTCTCATCGCTCTCTAACACTCTTGTCCAATCCACCACCGGTAAATGTACCATCATTGGCGAGCGCCCTGTCGGTGAGTACACCCAGCGACTCGACATCGCCATACGTGACCATGCGGTGAACGCCAACGCCGAGTTTGACTCGCTTGCCGTACTTATCTCATGCATGCCCAACCTCGCCATTGTCTCCTTCGCCGTCACCCCCAGCTACGCCAACGCTCTCCCAAACCACATCCTCGACGCCCTCCAGTCCTCCGCAGCCTCGTTGCGCGTCCTCGACTGGTCCTCGACCAACCTCGAACCCTCGGCTGGCCGGATCGTCGATCTCCTCGCGAAATGCACCCACCTCCGGATCCTTCACTGTCCCCGCCTCGTTTGGTCCAGAGACCTCCAGCACGGCGGGATCCCACTCACCGTCACCACCCTCCGCGTGCACTCCCTCATCCCCGTCCATCTTGCCACCGCTTACAACCACATCCTTCCCAACTTTGACGCTCGCGCTGCATACCACCCCGGTCCCTCGGCCCTCCAAGAACTCATCCTTGATCTCAACCGGGATTCAGAGTACTGGCACGACCTCCTCAGCGTCTACGCCGCCCAACTCGTCTCGGTCCAATTTTACCTCCCCACCCTCTCCTCTATCGACATGAGCAGCCATCTTGGGCTGCTAACACACACCTGTCCCCATCTCCGCCGTCTCACCATCACTTCGGACCGTTTTTCTTCCTTTATTCGCCCTGACCTCGTCTTTCCGTCGATGACTTATCTGGGGCTCCGAGCTACCCGCGCACAGTCGCCGAAAGCCGATTTCGTGACACTGTTTGGGTTTTTAGAAGAGGTGGCGTCGAGCGGGCGCGTCCCGACCTTACGGGTCGTGCAACTCCTCCACGAACATAATGTACAATGCCTGCTCAAGACGCACACCAAGTTTGCCGTGCGTGCGTTGAGATCGTTGGCGGACAAGGCGCTGTTTCGGGTGGAAGACGGCCAGGGTGTCTTGTTGACAGGTTGGTATATCATCCATGTGACGTGTAGGTTTGGATTGATACGTATGTGGCGCGAGTTAGATAGCTTGAAGACGCTTGGGTATCTCTGACGGTGCCTGTTCATGTCCGTGGAGATAGGCCGCAAAGTGGTCGTACTCCACGGCGATCCCAGGATGTCGATCAATCGGTTAGCAAGTATGCTTCTCGAGCGTATGGCACGAAGGAAACGAGCACGCTGGCACAGTCGAGGTCTCCACGGTGATCAGAACGGCTCCGCTGGCGCTGCACTCGAGCAGTTTTCGCTTCGATGCGCCAATCGAATGGCACTAGTATGCAGGTATCTATAAACACGTACAACGAATACACGACAAGAATGGACAGCGTTAGGAGAAGCAAAATCGTCCGGGGAAATCCGTGGGCATCCTCCCACTAATCAGAGCACCATTTTAAATTTCATCCCAAGAACCAGGTCAATCAAATATTCATATAACAGATGTCACACCACGTTCATAAGGCCGGGGGTTTCCTTGAACGATCTCCCTCGATCGTGGACAGGGACATGGTCTGATTCGGGGGCTGTCATGCAAGTGTCAACCAAATGCATCGAGACTCGGACTTGGAAAATATACCTGACTCGTCGTCGAGAAGCCCGCAAACTTAATCTCGTCGGCTTGGTGCTTGCTATTTCCATTGCTCGAGCCCGACCCCCGTGAATCACTGACCAGATCAGCGGTCGCATAGATCGACGTCGATTGGCCTTTGATATAAGACCGTGCGTTCATGTTGGCGAGCAGCGTGTTACAGTAGATGGAGGCCAGCGGGAAATCGAATACGACGTAGATCAAGTTGTCTGGGTAGGCACGCAACTGTCAAAGCGATAACACGTCCACGTCACACGGTCGTTTTACTGGAGGAGTTGGCCACGTACCAAGACGATGGTAAGAAGCGCGAAGATAGCCGTCCAAATGCCACTGTTGATGGCAAACACCGTGAGGAGTTGCAACATTCTGGCAGAACTGGTAGGAGGAATCAGTTGGATTTGGATACGGGTCCGACGGGCGTGGGTGGCTTACTTTTTGAAGCCCACCGCGATGCGCCGACGAGAGAGCAAGAAGGTCAAGTTGAAAGCAATCAATATGTCGACTCCTGCTGCTACAGCGCAATACGAGATGGATAAGGCCTGTCGGGAGAGGTCATTCAGCCCGTCAGATTTTGATTGGAGTGAAAATATTTATTTACTGAGAAAAATGAATCGCCGAGAGTGGTTACGCTGGTGACGTTAGCGCTAGAGGTGGACGCAAAAGTGAGCAATGAATCGAAGCCTAAAACAACCAACCAACCCCTTTGCTACGTAAACTGCGATTACAGTCAGCGTCGACTGGTACAGGGCGAACTATGGAAACCTACTGAGCGTTGCAACTGAGGTTATCAACAAACGTCGTTATCACCCCTGAACAATACGAGAGTCGCAAGAATATCTCACCAAGCTGGTAGATGCCTAGAGGAAGCTGTGCCACGAAGTCTAAGCAGAACCGAAGGACGCTATGTGCGCAAATCGCTTACCCAAACTATTGGTGCTAGAAGACTTTTATTGCTGACTGATCGAAGTGTGAAAAAATGACAAAAGCGTTAGGATATCAAGACATACATATGTAGATTCGATAGACGAAGAAGGCTTGGGTGGGCACTGAGACTAGGGTCTGGGCGGAGTCAGCTGAATTGTTCGAGACACAAATCAAGTGACTAACCGAGAGGAGAAGCTCAAACTTGATACGAGACACTGAATAAGCGCCATCGTTATTGGGCGCTAACACTTACGATCAACTCCCTGAATACCGTCGTCAGTTATATGAAACCATGGAGCTAATGATAACCTCACGGGACCACGTTCGAAATCGACAGCGGGTCTACCAACCCCGCCATGAGGTATTTGTATACTGTTTCAGGGTCAAGATCAATTCAGCGTTCACAGTGACATGCGCACCACCACTGATAACGAGTGCTTGGTGAATGGTATCAAACGCCCTAGAAAGACATGAAAAAAAGTCCCAAATGACACGACAGTGCCAAACCATATGAGGGTTATGAAGCTCTTCAGGCGTAACGGATCCTCTTGATAGCTGGGCGAGATAAGGATAAGTGATTGCAAAATCACCGCAGGCAGGACTCACTGGACGAAGTAGAAGAACCTAATCGAGCGACAAGGAGTTTAGTCTATCATTAGGACAGACCTGAGCCACAACGACAATACTTACGTTTGCATACATGTCACCCCATAGAAGCCAACAGAGATGATAGAAGAAAAGTAAAGGGCACCATAGAACGGGCCAACCGGGATTCCTATTGAATTAGACATCACCCTTCTGTTTCCAAGGCGTTGGTGGAATATAAAGAGATGAGCCAAAGGTAGCGCTGGGTTTAAGGGCTATGGCCAGCGCTGATTGCGGTGTCGGCGCAAACCGCATTATCTGCCTCGCATTAATATGCATGGCAAGTGCTACGTATACGTAAGTCAGATGATGATGCCAGATGGTTGCGATTGATGCGGTGGATATTAATAGGAGCTAAGAACCACCGACTTGCCGAGTTCCCCGAGATCGGCTGCCAAGGAATTTAAGCGGAGTAAACACGCGGAGTCTGAAGTAATCACGTAGTAGCTGCGTCAACCAGGCTGTAGTTTTCCTATCACCGTAGCTCATTGTCATAACTGCGGCCATTTCAACCATCAGAATTCGAAGCCATGGTGACAGAGCGTCGGTCTTCCGGTCAAATATATGATGGTAGCCCGTTCAAAACTTAAGGAGCCACAATCGTGGGGTTCCGCATTCCGTGGTAGTCGCATATGGTGACACATCAAGATCCTTCGTACACCTCTGCAGTGGACCACTGTTGCAAAGAGTATGATATAATTCCTCCGCCCCGGAGTCTGACGTTGCACAGCTGGTCTCCTGTGTCCCATCGCAACTGTGCGGTTCGCTAATGAAAATCAATTAATCTCGTTTCTTCCGGACAGAAGGCTGAGCGGTCATGTCACCCTCGACCGCGGCTGAACGTTGAACGTTTGAACTCCACTTTTGGCATTCTGCAACCCCAGGGCCGTTCAGTGATGACATGTGAGTACACATACTGTTCTATTGACGGTATCATTCACGAGTCCCATCATAAAGGGTTCTCGTCACATTGACTGTTTGACATGGGTCGGGAGGTATACAGATCTCTCGTAGTGTCGTAAGAATGCCTTTCGTTATACACGATTCCTCGCACTGCAAGCCGCTGTGCAAATCCGCCGCCAGACTCCCACAGCATTGGACAAGTGTTAATTATTATGCAGCGATCGACAGAGCTAGGTCCACAGCAGTTTGACATCTCCATATGTCGGAATTGACGTTAGTTCGCTCACCATCATTTCGGCTTTACACGTGCGGTCGTCGGAACCAATATTGGCATTAACAACGATCATGTTTTCTCTCCCAGCTCTCAGGCACGTGGCGCATTCAACACGAATGTGTCAGTGACTTGAGCACTGCTCATCATTTGGGGAGCACCACAATATTTTGCTGCGTTCCTTTTTTATCGCATGCGGCCAAGAAACACATGATATATGGCGATATCATTACGGACGAGCGGATGTCCTCTTCTCTGTAAAACATGCCTTGCAAGATGCTCAAGTCCCAAGCCCTTGAGGAACTGGGCTTTTGGCTCGAGACTGCCTTTCTCTTTACCAAGTCCGATTACAAAACCATCTTCTTCCCCGTGGTGAGTACTCCTGGTTTCAATCTAAGTTGGCGATCGGATGAATGGACGAGCTGTCTTAGATTATCTCGGCTTGTGCAGCTTCCCCGCCTACCAGGACCTCGCAATTGGTGGATACAGCAGTGTGGGTCTGGTTTCATCTGTTGCAGGCCAATGTCTCCAATCAAACATATTCCGCACACGAAGATATCATCAACAAACCCTGGAGACCCATCCCATCAGGCCGGATGTCCGTGAGAGCGACACGGCGATTCCGCTGGGTTCTCCTCTTGCTCTGTCTCTGTCTTTCTGCTTGGCATGGTACAGGCGTGCTTGTTTCCAGCGCAGCACTATCGTTGGTGGAAATCGTACACGACGACATTGGCTTTAGCTCTGATCCTGTCCTAAAGAACCTCATGAACGTCGGTGGATATCTCACGTTCGAGTCTGGGGCGACCTTGATCATGTGTGAGCATTATTCTCCGCAATACGTATGCCCGTATGGTTGCTGACGGTTGACATAACCACCAGCCTCTAAAGACCACTTCGATCGGACGTCGCTCGTTGCCATGTTCGTCAGTGGACTACTTATCTTCACGACCATTCATGCACAAGACTTTGCGGATGCGGAAGGGGATAAACGGTCTGGACGGCGTACTTTGCCGATCATTGCCCCCGAGGGGTCACGGGTGTACATCCTGGCAGCACTCCCATTGTGGTCAATTGCGCTTTCAGCCGTGTGGGGACTCGGTCCGTTGAGCGCAATCACATTCCTCTGTATGGGCGCGTTCGTCGGGAGTCAGTACTTCCGATTCCGAGATGTGAAACACGACCAGGCGTCGTATGTGCTATACAATGTACGTTTCCTCTGATGCACAGGTGGTTTCACATTTGCATTGCTCACGCTTGGGTTGCTTCCACGGTGATTATAGGTGTGGTTGCTGGCTGCGCACACACTGCCCTTCAATGCACGTTGTCGCGTGTTGAATTGGTGATATCATGGTTGACGGCTTCCGAGAAGCCGTAGATGACATGGACTCATACTAGTATAGCCACTTCGTTATTTCTTTCGGGTGTTGTATTTAATACAGTCGTATGTATTTATAAGTGATCATGGGTATTTTCGATTTCATTTCTCGCAACCACGGTTGCATTCCCCTGACGTTCCGTAAGGTGTCGAGTTGGATGAGTGACTAGCTCGGAGTCGACGCCACGACACGTGCTAACTTAGACATACTTTGTTTTGGGAAGCCTGTGCCTCGTTGACCAGACTCATTTCAATGAACTCTTCAATCAGTCGAGGACCATGTGCACGAAGTGTTCTCCTTGGAAATGAAACTTCTCCTAGGAGACAAAGATCTGACTAAGTTGATCAGGTTCAACATGAGCTGTGGTTACCGTATTGAACGGCGTCTGGGCTCGATGAGCTGCAAAGACTGCTCCGAGGCAAATCTGAGGCAGTGGAAACTCATGGCACCGTCCTTGCGGTTGATACAACATCCAGTGATCTCGATGATGGTGGTCTGATACGGCAAGTACTGGTGGGAAAGATGCATCATAATATTGCCCCCGGACGTAGTAAGCGAGTTTTCACTTTACTCCATCAACCATATCACGGATGTACTTGAAGGCTGTACTGGCCTTTTTCAGACTCATCAGATCATGATGACCGCGTCCAGAATCGCTGTTCTAATTATATGTAGACGCAATGGTACTAGCAACCCCGGAGTGTTACTTGCCTTCCCCATTCTTCTAGCTTTCGTACGTTGGGCCCCGCCGGTTTTGCTACCAGAAGCTGTCCGCAAGTCCGAGAATGTCACACTGGGCCGCATGGGCTGCGCAACTTCCATCGACGTTCTCCACGCTTGGCGTCGAGTACAAGTTACGCTCCCTGGGGATGCTTGGTTCGGAATGGTCAACGGACAAGCCAACGGCTGCGTGGACGTCCGGTGTTGTTCTCATCGCTGTATTTGCATACCTGTTCAAACGGGTCCGAACCGGACGACGTCCCCTCGAGGACGTCCCTGAGCCTGTACGTCCCTCTATACATTCTCCGGTTCCTTGGAAGTGGCGCTCAACACCCTTACTTGACTCGGTAATTCGGATTCGCCACATCTTTCACCCTTGGGCTCTTTTCGTTCGCGATAGGCCGGGCCTTCGTTCCTTTGGGGCCATCAGCGTACCGTCGCTGAAACATCGGTGGGCACTGCGTTTGCAACATGGATGGAGGAGCTGCACGCGCGGGTAATCAAGATACGAGGGGCGTTGTTCAATCCTGACATCGTAAGCCGACGCTTTCAACTGTTGCTTCTATACGTGTTGATACCATACATCCGGTAGCTCGTCGTCGGCGATCCGTTGGCAGCGACGCATATCATGCAGAAACATATATATGATTACCGTGAGTAGAAGTTTTGAAGATTGTTTGTGGTGCGCGGCTAATAAATGTCTATGTGGCGTTATCTTAGCACATAGTCATGTTGTGCGCTCCCGCATTGCCCGGATGCTAGGGAAATCGCTTGGATGGGTCGAAGGCGAATCGGAACACAAGCGTATGCGCGCGCTCATCGCGCCGTCGCTTGGCCCAGAAGCATTGCGTGCGGGGACGCAGGACGTTTACATTGCCGCAGAAAAAGTAAGCCGAATGTTTTGTCTACGTCTTTCAGTTCATCTCTCGCCCTGCATTTTACTGATACGGGTTTTACCTCACGTTTAGCTTGCCGACAATCTCAAGACACATGTGCAGGAGCATCATGAAAAGTGTGAGATAAGTATTGTGGATTGGATCAACCAGGCGACGTGAGTTGACGATTGCCTGATTGAATCGCGTCGTTCTGAGCGTTCTGTGATAGCCTGGAAGCTATCGGTCGTCTTGGCTTTGGCCACGATTTCGAGGGTGGGCGCAGCGGCGATGCTAGAAGGATCCTCGGTGCCTGGAGAACGATGGCGTGCATGGCGATCTCTACGACTGGATTCTATGTCAGTTCTTTCAAAGTACTGAGCTCTTCTTCAGGACTAACGTATATATTTCTAGGCATTAGTGATGCTTCGTCGTTTCCCTATGTTAAATTACCTTCCTTTGAAGGCACTTCGCGTACAAATGGATGTGCGCAACACCATTCACCGGGGAGTTGCAAAGGAACTTCTTCGACGAAATCAAGTTGCAGATCAAGATACCAAGGGAAATGATCTTTTAAGTCGACTGAGTAGGTCATGTTCCTCCGGCATTTCTGGCACCTACTGATTGTTCTTGTAGCTTCTGCACACAGCTCTGGTTTGATAAGCACCGAGGAGGTGATGGATCATGTCAGACATATTTCTTCAGATCTCGTACTTTTTTCGCTTACTCCTCATGATAAATCCACAGATCAGCATGTTCATGTAAATCCCTCCGATTTTCGGACTCTTTCCGCCCACACTGACGAGTCGTATCCAATAAGTATGGCAGGCTCGGAGACGACTGCTCAGTCTCTAGCATATGCGATATGGGAACTGGCGCGTCACCCCGATATCCAATCTCGACTACACGAGGAGGCGATGGCCTACTCTGGGTCACCTTCCTATGATGATCTACAGACACATTTACCATACCTGGATGCTGTCACCCGCGAAGTGTAGGCGCTCAACACACTCGATCTCCGGTCGTGCTCATGTTTGCTTCCAACTTTTCACGGAATTAGGCTTCGGTTACACCCAGGTTTTCCCTACATGGAACGCGTTGCTGCCAAGGACGACGTACTGCCTCTTCGGTATCCGATTACCGGGAAAGACGGAAATAAGATCACGTCTATCCTCGTCTCAGCCGGACAGGTATGTTTCATGTACCCCTATCCATGCATCGCATTCGCGTAATATCCACTAAACCATACTCGCTACGTACTTCTGCAGACCGTGTTTATTCCCATCCACACCATAAACCGCATGGATTCCGTATGGGTTGACGGCACGAATTTCAGGCCTGAGCGGTGGATGGAAGAACTTCCTCAGAAAGACCTTTGTTCGACTGGTTGGTCGCGTATGCTTACCTTTAGCGATGGTCCTCGGAATTGCATTGGGTTTCGATTTGGTAGGCATCCTGGCTTCGGTATTCCACTTCAAGTGACCCTCACGCATGCTCTCAGCTCTCTTGCAGTTCAAGATCATCCTCTTGACGCTGGTGAAGCGATTCCACTTTGATGATACAGGGGTGACCATTGTCAGTAAACTCGCATCGAGCATGCAACCCGTCGTTGCTGGAGAGGAGGACAAGGGGCCACGTCTTCCTGTCAATGTCTCCTTGTTATAAAATGACGATAGGTATACAGGTGGTCACTCTTATTATTTATCTAGAGCATTCCAGATATGTATTTTGGTGTACAAGACACAGTCCCTTGGTTTTTTCAAGCCTGTGGTCTGCCGGTGCTCTGGGAGTTCAGACTTCAGAGATCTACGTTCCTCTGTGCACTCCTAGTAATCGCATCCAAGACTCCACGTATCTTGACAGCATCATCCAACGCCGC
>JBBPMD010000274.1:0-33456 GCA_038090095.1 Zangia roseola
CAATCACCTTGTACAGCTCTCCGTATATCCGCCGCGAGGTTCCTTTCGCGAAAATTGGCTCGATGTAATCGGCATGCACAGGTTGGAAATCCCCAACAAGGATTTGTTGTGGATCCGCTAGAGTTCTTGTGAATGATGGAAATGGAACGCGAATAACAACTGCAGTACCTGACGATCCCTCTGCGAGGCTCTCAGTCCGTTCGGCGGCGGCAGCACCAATTTTTCCCAATTCCTCGAATGTCCCGACGTCCAGCTTGGGTTTCTTTCGCTGAGCTTTGGGGCCAAATGTCTCGCTGAATGGTTCGGTCTCAACGATGTGCGATCGCTTTACGGAAATAAGACAAGGGCATACGAAATGGCAGTCAGAACTCACCTTGCGAACGTTGGGGTTCGCTGCATCATCCAAAAGTGCCATAGGAAGTTTATTCCTGCGTAAAAGGACGGAATATGGGTCATCCTTTTTGGTCGATAGGCTCGTCCTGAAGTGATCGAGTGCAGTTTGTGAGATGACTCTTGTATTGCCTGATAATTTTCATCCATGCGTTTCTCAGAAGTCAGAGCATACAAGTATCCCGGCACACGGATACGCACCAAACCACCGCCGATCAGGCTGCACACGACCCGGCTTAGTTTCACTCTCTCCTTTCTGAAATGCAGCAGCCTTGATGATGTTTCCATCCTTGTCCCGGACTGCCTTCCCCCCCGTGAGCATCTTCGCTCGAGCAACTTGTTTCGCATTGCGATAAAAGTTCTCTCCCTTGACTTTTTTGAGGGTTATATCCTTGGAACTAGAAGAGCGCGTCTTGGACGAAGGCGCCTTCCCTTGTTTTTTCGTTGATACCATGGTGTGGTGCAAGTACTGGTGTACTAAAACTCTGTAACAAGGTCAAGTTTCCCACGTTATTACCATACTTACGAAGAAGTGGCCCCTAAACAGATCCCGTCGCCATGCAAGGCGTTCAAACTGACATCCGATTTCCACCAGAACAACTATATACAACAAATTCATAGAAAAACTTCGCGGTCGATACGGGGTTAACTGAATGTGCTGACGAAGAGAGATGATAGATGACTCAGTTACTCAGTGCTGCGCAAAAGGCTGTCCATCAGATAAAAAGGTGCGTATATCACCCGGAGCAAGTCAGACATGATGTTACCAATCGTCCTCTATGATATCCCTTCCAAGCTCCCCGGAAAGACCTGGTCACCTAACCCTGGCAAGCCAAGGCAAGTACATCCTGTCACAGCATTGTGCTCCACTCAATGAGCGCTCCAGATTCGTCTTGAGCTACAAGAACCTTCCGTTCGAGACTGTCTGGGTCGAGTACCCTGACCTCGCTCCCAGGCTCAAAGAGATCGGCGCATCCCCGAACACGACGCCGGACGGGAGAGAGCTGTACACTTCACCTGTTATTAGTGATCCCAACACTGGCGCCATCGTCACCGATTCCTGGGCGATCGCAGAGTACCTTGACAAAACTTACCCCGACAAACCCATCTTCCCAAAGTGTTCCAAAGGCCTCATCAACGCCTTTGAAACCGCAATGGTGCCGTCGATAGGCGATGCATTCAGATTCAGTATCTTGCGCTCGTCACAGGTTCTGAACCAACGCAGTCTGGAATACTTTATTCCTACCAGAGAGGCGTATTTTGGAGCGAAGGCGGATGAATGGTCGCCCGAAGGACCGACGCGCGATGCGCACTGGGCACTCATGGAAAAATACTATGGTTATACGAAGCAGTCTTATGACAGGAGCGAAGGCAAATGGCTAATGGGGGATACCTTCTCATATGCGGACATTCTCCTGGCAGCTCGTTTGCTTTGGCTCAAAAAGGTATACCGGGAGGACGAGTGGAAGAGAATCGCGTCCTTGCATGATGGGAGGTGGGAGAAATTGCTTGCGGATGCAGAGAAGGAATGTAACCTTGAAGGCTGAGCTGAAGTATCACCTTCCCGAATGTACGAACAAATGTATGTATGTACCTTGCATCCAATATTTCATGGTCGAGCGAATCGCAAGAAACTGAAAAGGGCATCCTATGGCAGAGGCCGAGATAGAGGAGTTTAAATAGAAAGGAGTCATCAAAAGTACAACATCTTTCGAGGGCAGAAAGTTCATGATCACTTCGTGCTTCAAAAGAATTATGCATTGTGACAAACCGAAGCTCGAGAACAAGATAAATTCTTACCGATAGTTACAACTCCAACGGATCAAAGCGGATAGCAGAGACAGCATCGAAATATTGACCGGTTGCCGAGGAAGGGTCGTCTGTAACATAGTGCGTAGCAAGGATCTCTTTCAGACGCGAAGCACCGTATGCTTCCACAAGCGCAGCTTCACACTCTTCACATGCGACCTCCAGCGCAGCAAGTGAGAGAACGGCGTCTTTCTTCATTTGAAGAGTGGAAGCATACTCTGTAAGTATGTCGGCAGCAGATTTTCGCTGAGCTAAATTCACGGGTCCCGTCTGTATATCAGTATTGAACATTTCATTAAGAAAAAGTTGTTGCGCACCATCCGGCAAGACCTCTTCAACAGCTGAGATGTATATGCTGAAGCCCAGCGAGTATGGGCCTCCTTTCTTTCTGCATCCGAGTCTCCGCTACTTTTAGCGGGTTCCACAGTAGACTTGGCGATGGAGGGGGTAACTTGCAGGTTCTTTAACACAAAATTGCCAGGGATGGGTTGGTAATTTTCAAGCCGTTGGAGGTGTAGGAAATCGTGATTTGGGGGTTAGTGCGTTGGCAGGGGCTGAAAGGACGGGATTCTGAACCTGTATCATTGGTATCCTTCGAAGTGCGGGAGAGGTAACTTGTTGCGATTTGAGTCTCAAAGGACCTCAGGCTGGAACTTTTTGAGTGCCTTGCCTCAGATTGTGCAGCGTGAAATCGCTCGCGTGGACCTTGCCTTGAGCAGTGACCAAACAACCGAGCGATTTTTACGATTGGTCAGAAGTTTGTGTTCCGTCCTATGCTAAGTAAATTCATAGACCGACCTGAGCGTTGGACACTGGTTCTAGAGGATGCTGATCATCGATAATATCTACGATACGGATACGTAACTTATTGGCCCCCAAATCTGCGATTTGGTCATGCACGCGCAACTCTCGGGCACCCTTCTAAGCAGTTACTCGGCAATGCCTGGACTGGCACGACTCGGAAGTGTATCATTTTCTGCTCAGAAGGTATACTTGCTATTTGTTCGTCAACTTGTATTATCGCTTATTTCAAGAGCTCACGAACAAGGATGGATAAGAAGCGCCTTCCCTTGTTTTTTCGTTGATACCATGGTGTGGTGCAAGTACTGCGACAAGGTCAAGTTTCCCACGTCATTACCATACGAAGAAGTAGCCCCTAAACAGATCCCGTCGCCATGCAAGGCGTTCAAACTGACATCCGATTTCCACTAACTATATACAACAAATTTATAGAAAAACTTTGCGGTTGATATGGGGTTAACTGAATGTGCTGACGAAGAGAGTTGATAGATGACTCAGTTACTCAGTGCTGCCGAAAGGCTGTCCATCAGGTAAAAGGGTGCGTACATCACCCGGAGCAGGTCAGACATGGTGTTACCAATCGTCCTCTATGATATTCCTTCCAAGCTCCCCGGAAAGACCTGGTCACCTAACCCTGGCAAGCCAAGGTACAAGTACATCGCCCGTCACAGCATTGTGCTCCACTCAATGAGCGCTCCAGATTCGTCTTGAGCTACAAGAACCTTCCGTTCGAGACTGTCTGGGTCGAGTACCCTGACCTCGCTCCCAGGCTCAAAGAGATCGGCGCATCCCCGAACACGACGCCGGGCGGGAGAGAACGGTACACTTCACCTGTTATTAGTGATCCCAACACTGGCGCCATCGTCACCGATTCCTGGGCAATCGCAGAGTACCTTGACAAAACTTACCCCGACAAGTCCATCTTCCCAAAGTCTTCCAAAGGCCTCATCAACGCCTTTGATACCGCACTGGTGCCGTTGACAGGCGATGCATTGAGATTCGGTATCTTGCGCTCGTCACAGGTTCTGAACCAGCGCAGTCTGGAATACTATATTCCTGCCAGAGAGGCGCAATTTGGAGCGAAGGTGGATGAATGGTCGCCCGAAGGACCGACGCGCGATGCGCACTGGGCACTCATCGAAAAATACTATAATTATATGAAGCAGTTTTATGACAAGAGCGATGGCAAATGGCTAATGGGGGATACCTTCTCATATGCGGACATTCTCCTGGCGGCTCGTTTGCTTTGGTTCAAAGAGGTTCACCGGGAGGACGAGTGGAAGAGAATCGCGTCCTTGCATGATGGGAGGTGGGAGAAATTGCTTGCGGATGCAGAGAAGGAATGTAACCTTGAAGGTTGAGCTGAAGTGTCATCTTCCCGAATGTACGAACAAATGTATGTATGTACCTTGCATCCAATATTTCGTGGTCGAGCAATCTGTAGAGCTCACGGACAAGGATGGATCATCTAGGATGCACATTGTATTCTAGTATATAGGAAACACAACAGCCCTGTAGACTAGAAATGAGATATGTATGTTCCAGGTTAATGTCGACATGCCGTATCCTGCAAAAGCGTCGAAACGACACTTCCTAGGCTGGTTAAATATTCTCGAGAGATATGACTGGAATGCAAGTCACTGGCACTGTCATCGATGGTAGGTTGGCTCTACATCGCGCAGCGTGGCAATAGTCTCTCTTGAAAAAAATAATAAAGCGGGTCCGCGATTCTTATACGTGCTCGGCTTTTTCCGCTTCCCACGACACTAAGCTGGACGAATTGACAAGTTTTGGCCTTTCTCGTGAATCCTATGTTTAGGTACTGTATCTCTCCAGGCAAGTCTTCTTGGTTACCCCGAACGAGAGCCACTCATATTCGCGTCTAGTCTCGCGCTGTCTCGCGTCCTCAAGTCGGGCAGAACTACACACCTCCGTCGCATGTCGGGCTAAACCCCAGCCTCCAAAGAAAACGGTCTCGAAGCTACAGGCAAAGGTGGATCGTAAGCACGCCAAAGACGCAAACCGTCTCTACGTCGTCCTCGGTTCCGAATACAATAAAGAAGACAAGTGGATAGGATGCGATCTTCAAAGGTCCACCTTGACCGCAGAGGATGTCCATTCTCAAGACGCGGAACCTCGCATTTTGCAACTTCCCGAAGGCGGAGTGAACGTACCGTCCCATCTGAGCTTTGGTATAGAGAGTGGGGAGGAGAAGAAATTGCTCTTCCAAGTTCTCCCGACGTTGACTGTCGAGAGGGGAGTCACCTCATTCGACGAGGGAACGGTGGAGCGTACGAAAGTGGCCATGGAAGAGGAACTACAAAAAGCCAATATGTTTGCTCGGCTGGTGGACCTCAGGAACACGAATGCAAAGGGTCTTGCCTACGAGAATCGCAGACGCATCATTGCAGCCTTTTCGGCTCCCGAACGACCGAACGACACAGGTCGGCCAGAGGTCCAAGGTATGGCAGGCTTGGGTTCCTGTCGTGTGCTGCCACTTACCAATTCGTCCGACAGCTGCATTACTGACCTTCCAAATACGCAATCTGTGGTCACACCTACTCCAGTTCCGAAAAGACGTTGCCAACCGGAGAGCCTTGCGCCAGCTCGTTCATGACCGAGCTAAGGTTCTCCGATATCTCAAGCGTTCAGATCGAGATCGTTACGAGGCAATCCTTCCGCGACTAGGTCTGGACAAGGGTAGTGTCGAAGGGGAATTAGTTATCTAGATCTATGAGACTTGTATTTGCGTGCTCCTAATCCTTATGCCCCAGTAGCTCAAAGGTTGACTTTACACGAGGGAATGTACTACGAGCCATGGTTGCACTGGTACTCGTACTACCGTAACTTTCCGAGTCTTTCCCTAGTGGTAGTTTGTCATGGCTCCCGGGTTTTCGGACCGTATCATCCTTGAAAATTAATAGAGATAATTCTGCGCACGACAATGAAGTACGACAAATCTTCAAAAAGCGTGCCAGCAATGCGACAAAAGTTGTGGCGTGTCCCCATGAAGTTCTAGTCCGCACCGTGGCATGATTGTTCTCAAATTTTGTGGGCATGGTACTAGTCGTTGCAAACGCATGAGTATCAGACATATCAGAGTCGCGTAGCGGACTATACTACGCACCTCTATTAGAACAAGTGTTAGGTGTACCGCGCGCGACTGATCACTTCAATGAAGCTAGCATTATGTGCAGCCACAATACAAATAGAAAGAATCCGTAAAAGAATAATATGGGGACAGTATGATATCCAGACAAGGATCATAATTTACAAGTCCATCAGGCTGACTGCAAGAGCATCACCGATCAGAAGAAATAATCATCGAAATAATCATCTTCATATTCTTCATCTGAAGGCCCCAAGTACCATGGATGATCATGGCGTTTTTCGCCTGGGCCAGGAATATCGTCTGGTCTGTCCATGTGAAGGGTGATCCTCAGGTTCGGGATGCGTGCTTTGCGACCCTGGGGAGCCTCGTAATCTTGATAATAATCTCGGTTTTCTTGCGGTTCCGAGATGGAATGCCTGAAAGTTAGGTGATCAGCTCAACCTCATGTTAGGAGGATGATATCATGGCATACGTCATGCTGAGGTGAGTCTTCATCTTCGAAAGCTCCATACACTCTGTTTCGTTGGGAAGATCCATGCAGTGTACGCAGAGCCACGCCACTTCCTCTGGGAGATCCGTGTATGCACCCGGAACTAAGCCTTGTAGCATCAAGATCGAAATAAATGGATTGTACTTATATTCTTCATCGGCATCCACTATGTCAGTCGCGAGCTCGTCATCGATCAACTTCCATTTGAGGTTCGTTCTATCTGGATGGACACGGCAATTATGAGTGACCTACTCAAACGTCAGTCTAGGAACAACACACTAGAGTCAAATGGAGCTCACTGCTGCACGCCAGCCGAATACCAACGCATCAGCTTCATCCCATTCTTCATCTGACCACTCAAGGCATTCGAGACAGGCCAGCTGAGAGTTTGATTCATCCATCTGAACAGTGGTGACCATCTCCGGGTCCAACTCGCACGCTGCAATCACATTCGTAGCCATCTTTCCGGCCTTTTCGTCCACTTGAAGAAGGTGACAACCCCACCGAGTACGATTACCTATGGGGTAATCGTATTGTTTAGTAGGGTCCCCGCTGGGATTGTCCCAGTTGAATCCATGTTGCTTCGTCAGACAGCGATGCCCCAAGACCTTGGGGAAAAAGAGTGGATTGGACGTTAAGCGTAAGCGGCGAGTGCCTAAACTGAAATCCCAGGGATCGAAGGAGTCGTCTTCTGAGTCCGGATCAGTGTCGTAGCCTGCGCCATGAAGACCATAACTACCAAACCGAGGGTTGCAGTTCTTGCAATTGAAGACTGTGGTGGCCAGCGAGAGATCTTGGATGACCTGAGAATCGTCCGCAATAGGAGGTTCGACAGCCTTAGCTTTCCCCTTGCCGGCTGTGTCTGCTGAAGATGAACTCGCTCCGCCGCTCGTTCCCGTAGTATTGGCGGTTTCACCCCGACGGTTGGCTGGGGGTCGATGCAGAGATTCCTTGGCCTTCTGTACAAGCTGACCAAGGATTCCGGTACGCCATTCACTCATAAGCTCATCCATAGTCTCCACGATCGGGGCAAATGTGTTTTCGGTCACCTGCGTCTCGGTAGGAAGTTCGAGTATATCCAGGACTGGTTGGAGGGCGCAAAAGTCCATCGGTTCGGGCATGACGTCCGTCAAGGGAAGATGAGAAATCTTGTAGTCGCGAAGGATGGATACCGCAATTCTTTTGCGTGAAATGACCAAGGCTTTGCGTTCGCGCTCAAGGCGTTGGGTCTTCATTTGTTCCATGTAGTTGACCATCTCGCCCTGAATATTGGCCCAGACTGGAAGGAATGAGATCAATGATATCACCGTAAGCGGGATGGAACCTACTGCGAGGGGTCAAGCGAGTCGGCTGTTTGACAAGTCTATGGTGGGACAAATCGTCGCGGTAAGGGATCTGCTCAATCTCGGGGCCCCACCCAAGC
This sequence comes from Zangia roseola, assembly GCA_038090095.1. Taxonomy (NCBI): domain Eukaryota; kingdom Fungi; phylum Basidiomycota; class Agaricomycetes; order Boletales; family Boletaceae; genus Zangia; species Zangia roseola. Next base: position 8,026 of record JBBPMD010000274.1, read on the forward strand.
TGAATTAACTTCTCGATAATACTACATTTCTTGTTCAGCACGCTCTTCCAACAGTTGCACCGCGAACTCACGCTTCCTTTCTTTCGCGCCGAAGGTCATCAAGTTGCTCTGAGCGGTCCCTGGCCTGATTCGTAGCCCACGCTTCGAGTAGGGCACCATACTGTGCGAGAGTTATAGACCATCACTCACAACCTGACAATAACCAGTGAATCTACGGTACCTTTTCCATCTCGACAACCAAGGCTTGACGCTCCTTAACGAACTTGTCACGCTCCTCGGGATCGGTGAAGGAAGCCCTCTTTAACTGAAACTCATTGAGATCTTTGGCATAGTAGGAGGGTCGGCCTCGTTCTGGGGTAGATTTAACGAGAGAAAAAGGCACGAAGATATACAATCACTTACTCCCGTATTTACTCGGGACCGCTTTATAGACAGACTCGCCATAGAAAACTCCGTAATCTTCCGTCATGCTGCGACGGCACGGTGGGATTTGATTTTTATTTATGAGTATAATATAGCACCTACCATTCCTTAGCGCATTTAGAGCAGATGCGTCGTGCTATGCGCCAGTCAACGGATCGGATGTTCGGTGCCAAACATTCCTGGAAAGCGATTAGATACGCCCATGTAGCGAGAAAGAAATGGGACCAACGTGGCAGTGTGTATCAAAAACAATATTTGCGAACTGGGGCTCGCTCATGTATGGGGGGCAATCCGGTAAGTCGGGAACATTCTGACGCGCGGCAATCCAGATTGACACGGCAGAGCGATGCATGAGCAAGCGTCTGAACTGCTTTGTGGTGCGTGCGAGACGCAGCACATCCAATGGCATCAGATGTCCGAATATCTAAGTCACAGATAATCTCAGAAGACGCAACTATGGACGCAGTCAGGGGCGTACCTCAAACAAGACATCCATGGGCATTTCCATGAGGCCGGCGAGCCTTCCTACGATTCGACCCCATTTAGGCCTCTTAGCTTTTGCTTGACTGACTTGGGAAGTCTGAGCATCGTCGGGCCTATCTGAGACCCGCTTCCTCTTCCTCGAGGAAGAGTTGGCGGGGGCGTCGGTGGCAGCTCTGCGCTTCTTGATGTTATCGCTAGGCGCTTGGGCTGGCCCAGCTGCCTGAGACTGGACACGTTTCCTGGGAGCCATCACGATCTGTGGTGAGACAGTCAGGCTGTAAAGATGGTGGTAGAGAAAAAGAGGATCCCGAGCGGAACCCAACTTTTCGGCCCTTCACTGAGTTTGCCTCGCGGCAATTGCCGCCCCTTTGACCGCGTCCACACCGCACGTGAGCAGCGACCAGCACGTTGAACAAAGTTCAAACCTCACCGACGATGGCCGCAGCGAACATACAGCAACTGCTGGCAGATACCCTCAGCACCGATGCCAACATCAGAGTTGCAGCGGAGCTCAAGATTTCAGAGGTACTCCAACACCCAGGTAAGTCCTCCGTACCATCACAACCTGATGGCTCTTGACGCGTTTCTAGAGGCGGGCTTGGCACTTTCTCAGCTCACATTAACTCAAAACGCGGATGTTTCTCTTCGGCAGATGAGTTCCTTCTCCGCGTATCTCTGCTCCGTGTCTGACGGTGGCGCGTCTTATACTCTGCGAGTATTGTCCTCAGAAAATACGTGAACGAACGATGGTCCCCCTACTTCCCTCAGTTCAGAGGGAACGCGCCCCCCGTCGAGGTGGATATGTCTCCCCTCCATCTGATCTTGATTGACATGTCTGTAGTTTAAGGCACAGATTCGTCAAGCGGTGTTCAATGGGCTTTCCGATCCGGATCGCAAAATAAGATCACTGAGTGTTGGTAGCCATACAGCTTTTTCCACCACCGTCCTGACGCCACCACGCAGGCCCACGTGTTGTCCTCGATTGCATCCTGCGACTGGCCGGATGAATATCCAGACCTGCTCAACCGTCTTATCGAACTAATTTCGTCTAGTTCTCCCAACTCTGTTCATGGTGCAATGCAAGTGTTGACCGAATTTATCAAGTCGGATCTTACAGAGGATCAAATTTTACCCGTGCTCCGTCAACTCCTCCCGGTACTTCTTGCCATTCTAAACGATTCGCAGGTGAAAGCATCCTCGTGTATTATACTTCACATTATTAAAGCTTCCTTTAGCAACATAGCCCATTGACCCGATCGCGGAGTGTCTCGGTCTTCTGTCAATGCGTTACCGCACTCTACATGGTGAAGGAGCAGCATCCCCAAGCTGTGAAGGAGGCAACAGAGAACATACTTCCCGTCTGGCTTGATACGTTCAAGCAAATTCTGGGATTTTCGGTCAACGATATATTGAATCAGCCCGCTTGGGATGGTTTGACCGTCAGGATTCAGGTCTTCAAAGTAAGTGGATGAGTGGGTTTGGGAGAATTGTTCTCTAATGCGTGTTTCGTCGTTAGGCGTTAGATGTCATCAACACCGCGTTCCCTCGAGGCTTGAAGCCTTACGCCGACTCATTTTTAGACTCTTCCCTCGCCCACCTCAAGGATATTTTCACTGCCTATGAGATCTACTACATCAACGCAACCGAATCAGCGCCCACGCCATCTGAGGATGAAGTCGTCGAGCTTCCGTACCTCATATGTCCCTTGTTTGATTTTGTTTCCAATATTGCGCGTGGAGGAAGAGCGAAACAGTGGCTTGAAGCCCAAAATCCATCCCAAAATCTCGGTAATCTAATTGGGGTAATTTTCCGATTCACTCAAATGACTGCCGAGGACGTGGGTACTTGTGATTATGGTATCAGAGCCAGCACTGAAGGAGTCTACGTAGGAAGATACTTGGGCAACCAATGCAAATGCTTTCGTTGCTCAAGAGGAAGACGAAACAGAAACCTACGGCGTTCGAGTCGCTGGATTTGGATTACTGAATGTGCGAGACTGCCCCTTCCGTCCAATGAACTGACGCGATAGTCGAAATACAGACTGTCTTGAGTCGCTCACCAGCGGAAGTCTGCGTCGCTCTCCAGGACAACTTACAACATATTATAGGCTCGTGTCAAGCCAATCGGGAAGCAAGGGCGCCATCTTGGAAAGTTCTCCTCATTGATTATGGGACGATTGACTCATTTATGAGGACAGGTGGAAGCCTTTGGAAGCCGGCCTAGCAGCCATTGGTTCTCAAGCAGAGGATATTCTTGAATGCATTGAAGATGAGCAAGATTCCGGTCGTCCAAAACCACTCGATATCGAGCATTTGCTTGCTAATGTTATACCTTCCCTCCTCAACCAAACTGGTCAGTCGATACGCGTTAGTTTGCTTCCTCTAATTTGAACTCACGTTATGCGGCAGACTTTCCTTTCTTGCAGGGCAGGGGATTTGTCTTCGCGAGTCAATTTGCCAAGTTATTACCCTTGCAAATGGCTGGACAATATCTTGAAGCAGCCATGCATGTAATTGAATCCAACTTTTCTAGCATCCCGGTCAAAGTTTCCGCTGTCAAGGCTGTCCATAAGTAAACTAATTTCTGCTTCCGACGGTCTCACATGTTCATATGGACCTTTTTTTAGTTTCTGTCAGGGAGCTGATGATTCTGCTCTGAAGCCCTACGTAGTACGGATTGCTCAAGACCTTGGGCCCTTCCTGCTTTTGACCACGGAAGACACACTTTCCCTAGTTCTGAGCACAATGTCGGTTGTACTCGAAGTCGACAAGGCATCATGGCTTACAACGGATTTGGCTAACTCGCTCGTACTTGCAACCTTGGAAGTATGGGCGAAGAACAACAAAGGTTCGTCGGGGTAGAAGGGCAGGGAATTCCACGGCCACTGACGATGCCGCTGCCAGATCCTATCTTCCTATCTATCTTCACTGATATTCTTGCCTCACTTGCAAAATCGACCGCTGCAGGCGTGTACGAGACTGTCGTAAAGCAGGCTCTACCAACTCTTTGTACCTCGGTTGCGACCGCAAAACATGAGGAATCCTGGATTGCAGGCTCAGCGATCGACCTGGTTTCGAGTCTCATACAAGGGGCTCCAGAAAGCGGTCTCGGAGATGGTTTCTTTGCACTTCTTGCACCGAATCTCTTCAAATGCCTGGAAGAAGCGGAAGACAGAGATGTGCTGCAGGTTTGTAGTTTTCAATGCAACTGGACAACAGCTCACCGATGATCCGTACAGAATGGTGTCGTCTGTCTCACTTTGATCGTCCGGAAAGATTGTTCTCAAATTCTGTCGTGGCATGATACCTCTGGACAGTCTGGCCTAGGCCACGTCCTGAAGCTGATTGCCAAGCTCCTCCGGAGTGAAGATGAATCGGGTGGTCTCGTTGTCGGTGACCTTATCATTCACGTCCTGCGTCGAGCGGGTGATTCTGTGCTCCCCGTGCTCCCGGAACTCCTACACGCAATGGTGGGACGAATGCTGACGGCTAAGACGGCTACGTTCCTGCAGAGCCTGGTCATCCCGTTCGTGTTTTTGATCCATAATCAAGCGGATACAGTGTTAGGCCTTCTCGAATCGGCAACCACACAAGGGCGCACTGCTCTCGATGTCCTAATCCAGACCTGGTGCGAGAACGCGGAAACCTTCCAGGGTTTCTGGCCAACGAAGCTCAGCTCTCTTACGCTGTCCCAGCTTTATGCGTCTGGACGACCTTCCTTGCAAAATTTGATGGTCAAAGGGGACATTATCATTAAGCCTGAAACAAATAATGGTGAGTTTGTTCGTTCTGTCTGGAGTCAGACATGAGGTTAGATTCTGTGGTCGCTCAATGTGATCCGACGTTGCAGTCATTATGACGAGATCGCGGACGAAGACAAGTATGTGTACCTTTTGCCACTGGATTCTACTCTCTTGTGCTCCGTTAATCGGATCGTGATGCTCACCTATGAAATCTCTCATTTTCGTAGGTCCTCACGAGTTCACGTCTGTGACCTTCCCCATCAAGGCACTCAAGTTACTGATACATGACCTTCGTTCGAAATCTGAGTCTGTCTCTTTTCCTGGCGGAGAGGGTTTCGTGGATACCGATGACGAGGATGAAGAATGGACAGAGGAACAACAGCACCAAGGATTCAAGGAGGAAGAATTTGCGTTCCTCTCCGAAATGCTTGGTCCACGTGGCGTCAAATTTGACAACGATGACATCTTTGACGAGAACGACGACGAGGATCTCAAGAACGATCCCATATCCCAAATGGATATGAAGGTAAACGTGCTACGTATCCAAGCCAACAGGAATGACATACTGACAACGTGTAGGAGCATATCATCGCCTTTTTCAAAGACACTGCGGCAAGGAATGGCAACAACTTTGCGGCTAACGTCGAGCAGCTCTCTGCAGAGGAGATTCTTATCGTGCGCCAGCTCATAGGACAGTGATGCCACGATCGCTTTCTTACGCGCAAGAAGGGAAAGATAACCTGTATCATTACTCTCAGCATGTAATTCCAATTGTAGACGAACGTTTATTTGCGCTCCTGGCTCAGTCCCATGAAACGATAGATCTGGTGTAACAACCTCTATATCTCAGGCGTCATACTAGTACACGATGTCAGGAGTCTGTCAGGATATGCACAGATACAGCAAACAGGTATAACCTTGGAGTGTTTTACATAAAACCACGAATAAATGCGAATACCCTACACATAATTAACAATATTTAGAACACCCAAGGGTTTTGAATTTTCGTACAGGAAATAAATGATAATGATGTGCACTTCTCCCTGCGAACCGACGTCAAGCATTGAGCGGCGGAATGCCTAGAAGATGTTCTGCGTCGGCGGCACCCCTCTTGTTATCACGCCGGTGATGTACGACTCTTGGTACTCGTTGGAGAGCGCCTCGAGACTTTTGTCCTTGGTCTCTGGGATAAGCAACGTCGATAAGGCACCGGTCAACATGACAAACGAAAGCGCCTCCAGACTGTCAGTCAAAATCGTCCGTGAGAGGGAATAAAGTCAATCGACAACTGCAGACGCACATGATTTGCATGTCCTTGACGTTGTGCAACAACGGCTGGCCGAGCCCGAGCAATGCGACGACGGCGCCGATCTTGCCGCACGCTGCGGAGATACCGTGTGCGGTCGTGCGGTAACGGGTGGGGAAGGCTTCTCCAGGGACGATGAACGTGGTCGTGTTGGGGCCGAAGTTCTGAAAGAAGTTGGCGAGGCAGTAAAGGAAGATGAATGCGAGCCGGCCGGGGCCTGTGGCATTAAGAGGAATGTAGGCAAACGCTAAAGTGCGGGGTAAGCTTTGCGAAGATGCAGGCTACGGAACGTACCCATGATCAAAAACAGGACGGTCAGAACGGAGAAGCCCATGAGTTGAATCGGCTTGCGACCCCAAGAATCGATAAAGAAGAAAGACACCCAGAACCCTGGGAGGTAACCAGCGGCGATCAATACCAAGCTTCCCGCACAAATTCTGAAGAGGCTATTGTAAACGTCCTCAGGGCTATGGCCACTGATTTTACCAAAGTTGCTGTACGTTAGGATCGCAGAGCTGTTCAAGGTAAGGCCGTAGAAAGGAACCTGAGCTTCTTTGTCAGGAACAAACAGGAATTAATGATGAGAATCTCACATCGAGCGCGAACCAAGAGTAAGCTGTGCCGATGAGAACTTTCAAGTTGCTCCACTTGGAGAAATGGGCGGCAAAGTCTGCGAAAGATGCGCGGGGTGCGGTAAAAGGTTTCTCTTGGACCAAATCCGATGATGCTGTACTTCGTCCCGCTGATAGAACGTGGTGCCTGATGTCGTGGGTGGCTCGGGCGATGTTACGTTCGATATCCAAAGTGAATCGAGGTGTCTCGGGAACAGTAAGGCGAAAGTAGTAGGCGACTACGCCAGGGATACCTCCGAAACCAACGAGGATACGCCAGACACGGTCGATGGGCAGCACGCTGGGATAGTCGGCATTTAGAATTGCCCCCTTAAATGCCGCAACACAGATCAATCCGACAAGGCCCGCAGCTGATAGATGGCTCGTCAGACACAGGATCATGATATTTAGTAACCGATGGGCAGCATACCAAGTTGGCCCCAACCTTGGGAGGAAAAGACCGCAGTCATGAGACGGCCACGGGTTCGAACCGGAGCAAACTCAGACATGATCACAGCACTTAGGGGGTAGTCACCCCCACACCCTATCCCCATCTAACACGTTCGTGACATCATGCGAACTCCAAGAAGAGTGCCGAGGTGCTTACGATAAATCGCCAGAGGATAAGCACGCTGATTGTATCAATGGCGTACCCAGAGCCCACAAGGGCTTGACCGAAGGTTCCGGTGACCATGATCACCAGCCCAGCGCCATCTTCAAATGGATGTTTGAGAAAGGGGTGGGGCAGGTTACTAGGTCATCACTCACACATCCGCTTGCGGCCGAGGCGATCGGCAAGCCAACCAAAGGCTATTTGACCAAATAGATTGCCGACGGGACTAGCAACTTTGAGACCCGTGGATTGCCAGGGGGTAAGGTCCCCTGCAGATACGTAAGGGCACGAAGGAAGGCACAAAATAAGAGAAAGATTGCTCAACCATTTTCATCGCCATAAGCATAGCCCAACATCGAGGCAACGATGCCTATGGCGAACATATCATAGCTAGGAATGATTTAGCAGGCCCCGTGAGTCGGCCAAGTGGACTCACGCGTCGGTAAAGAAGCCGGCACCTGCGACGAAGCATATCTTTACATGCACCCATCTGGGGGAGTGGTATGTGAGATGAAGAAAGATGAATGGAAAAATTCATCGTACGAGAAAGGCGCTTTATCAATCCCCTCCAAAGCCATGCGACGCCGTTCGTTAAGAACCATCACTTCGTCGCGCCCATAGGCCTGAGAGAATATCGAGGCCCTCGTGAAAGGCGGCTCAGAGTAGCTTCCCATCGAAATTACCACTGATTTGAATCTGCGGGAGAAAAAGTGCGCATCGGCGACCAAGTCAAATTCAGGAGTATGAGCCTTATAAGCTTTTGACATTGCGACCGAGGGCTTCCTACTAATTCGCCTATGATCGGTTTAGGTCCGCACATCCAAGCAGATCACATATCTTCATTCAACACAGCCTGCGAACTCGCACTGCGACCCTTCTGGGACATGGTCGAGATGAGATCCCTGAAACAGTGTCATGGCAGTGTCATGACAATCATGACAAAACGCTGCACGAGATACATATATTGGGACACGCGGTGCCGAACTCGTCTCGTCTGAACTTGAAAGGATGACGCTTCATCCAGGCGACAGTGGTCGGCGACGGTCGGCGATCCCGAGCTAGACATCCTGCTTCAACCGCGTTCGCGTGGACATGACAAGTGGGACCAACTTACGTTGATGGCGTGGGTGGGATTCTCGCGGTTTGCCGTACCAGCAGAGCCTGAGTACTGGTCACCCGGTGTAGCATTCCTAAGTGTCACGGCCTGCCAGGGGAATGCGGGTTGAACTTAACGAACCACTAGCTGACGCTGCCGCCAACTTCATTTGCCAATGCGATTTCCCCTACAGCTTGAAACAGAACCTGACACGGAAGGTAAGGCCAAGATCATCGGGAGCAGACCGCCACAAAGTTTAAACAAACTCCGGGAGCCGTGCGACTGCCAAAAGTGCAGCTATACTAACCCGCCATGTGGGCTCATCAGCGTAGTGTCTGATCATGTCTAGATCTGAGGGTATACAAATCAGTGGTACAAATGCAGATGGAATGGAGGCATGCAAGTAAAGCGTGTCTAGAGCCCCTCCTTCCCCAAGTCCCATTCCCTCACACTCCCCTTCTTCTTATATTCGATCTCCATGATGCTGTCGCCACCTTCGCTATATTTCTTGAGCTTTGAAGTCGGGATCTTCTTGTCACTTGTATTGAAGCCTAGCTTCTCTAGCCTCTTCTTCTCCTCTTTGTCCTCTCGACGTTGACGAAGAAGTTCTAGCATTGCGTCCCAACCCTCGTACTCCGACTCATTGACAAATCCCGTTTTTGGAACAATTGGGATGGATAAGGGAGCAACGTCAAGACGAGGGTCGTACGAGTCTTCGAAGTATTTATCCATTTTGGACGGGAGAGCGGCGGGAGGGAGTGGTGGTGGTGAAATTGAAGGGGAGCGAACGGACGTAGATGACGTGAGACGACCACGTGGGCGACGGGGAGGCGGGGGAGGCAGCGGGGATGGTGAGCGCACCCGTGGCGGACTGACTGCCCTTGCCTTGCCTTTTGCGATGCGGTGGGCATTGCTGTCGACGTCGATTGTATCATCATCAATAGGCGTCTGTGATGACCGCGAAGGAGTGGATATGAGTGCGTTATCTCGAGCTGGCCGTTTCCTTCGTGCACCTTGGTCTTCTGAAAGCGAAGCAGAGCGACTGCGCTTACGAGATGTAGCCGGTGAACGACTCGTTTGCCGTCGACGTCGATGAGACTTGTCGTCCTCCCTGCCCTCGTGGCGTCTGTGTTTCCGTCGGCCATCCTCACTACGGCAAGAGCATGAGTCCTTGTCGTCCGACGATGTCCGCTTGCATCTGCAATTTCTTTCGCGTTCACTTTCTTCTGAACCTGATCGCGAGCGCCGCCGCCGCCTATTCTGCCTGTGCTCTCTCCCTCGGCTAAACTCGTCTTTGCTGTGGTGGCGTGCCCTCGCGTTCCTCCAATCGCTCTCCCAAGCTCTCGAAGAGTGTCTTGACCGCCCCCCATCTCTGGTCTTCCTTGTATCCCACTCGTTGGGGTCGAGGTCGTCCCGCCTCCTGCGCCTCCTTGACCGTTCTGCAGCAACGGCCTCTTCCGCACGCGCTCGTCTTTCTCTCCTCTCTTGCTCCTCTCGCTCCCTCTTTATCTCTTGGGACGCAACCGCCTGTGCCCGCAGTATCGTCTTGTTATGATCATCGGTGCTCCGAATGATGGATGAAAGGAAACGCTTGTTGGGACGAGGGGCATTTGGGTCGGGGCTGTACAACAAGATGTATGTAGGGTTATACAACAGAGTCCGAATAGACACGCACGCTGCTGGAAAGTAAGCCTGAATTCCAAGCTTGCTGTAGCTCTCCGCCTTCTGTTTTGCTTCTTTGAGAATGAGCTCTGCAACATGTTTGTCGAGATCTCCGTCAGGGATAGTGGTCGATACCGAAGTGCCCATCGAGGCTCGGACCAAGCTCGAGACAACGGAGGATAATGTCGACTTGGACATTGGCAACGAAGTGGAATCTCAGCGCTTAGTATCGTTGGCTGTAAGGGTTCCACTTTGATCTTGTTTACCACTTCTGGAAGTGACTCAACGTCGCACAGCTTCACTGGCACCAATAACCGAGTGGAACTTGAACGTTTAAACATCAAAGTAAAGTAACCAGGTTCATCGGCTCAGGCAAACCCGGTCTCACCTTTGTTATGAATCAGACCAAAAGTCATCTGACTCATTGTGTTCCTGGAGCTCCACGATCACATTAGCACTACCGACAATGGCGGGGTCGTCCATTGTTCTCTCAAGCTTGGCCTTGGATCTCGCGATCACGACCGACGTTGAATGGAAGATATGGAAGATGGCGTGGTGGTAATTCTTCACCAACGGGACGTCCATCCCTTCTGCTTCGTCCGCGGCGATGGGCAGCCCAAACTGCGCAGTGATCATACGCTGCCAAGCCCGAACAAAGAGGCATCGAATGCCCGTGTGGGTTCGGCCGCCCACTTAACAATGTTCAAATATCCAGGTACCATCTTCTCTTCCGCGCCACATGACTGTCTGCTGGAATCTCACTTGGCGGATACATTTTTGACCTGGAAGAATTGCCCGTCTTTTTATCAGGCATGCGTTAAACACGCCTTTCGAATGCGTTAGAGTCCGTGTAACAGGTATTGTGTCACTGAGTTGCAATGTCAGGCTGCCGCGGCATCGGTTGTCACCGCTCGACTGACGGGCCGTACTCGCCCCACCCGTGTTCCGAGTGACCTCATTCCGAGAGAGGCTTAGAGGATCTCCGAATGTGTCAATGATGTTCTGTATGTGTTTTATCAGCATCTAAAATTGGTCCTTTGTCCTTGAGAATTCGTCTCAAACCTTCCCTGTCAATTGTCTTCCGGACTGTTTCGGGTGAGCCCCAACTTATCACAGACACCGCACCCTCGTTGTTATTCACTCGTGTCAAGTTTTATATTCTTCTTCGCAGGTCCGACACTGGTCAGTGCGAACATCGGAATCAAGTCGAGAAGTGGGAATATGGGAATGATCCCCCTTATCAAGTGAGGTGGCAACTGTACCACTCCCGAGTAAAAAGCTCATCTGTCTCGGCGGGTTTTCAGCCAAACTTCAGGGAGCCCATCTACGAGAAGCCCTGATTAGAGCTGTGTGACCACATATGGAAAGGGCAGTGCTTAATCTCCTTGGTTGCGGCCCATGTTGGGCTTTCCCTGGGCACCTGACTCCCTTGACTTGGCCACGATCATTGCGGAAGTTGTGATGGCAGGGCCGAACTGAGTTACCTCGGTTTGGCCAATCATGACTCGGCGTGTATGCCGTCATGAAGGAAAACGCCATCCTGGGGACGGTAACGTGGCAAGTCAGGCGTTTATGTCCCTGGGAGCTTTTTAGGACTGCGTGGGTCAAACAATGGGCGCGTGATGAATCAATCTTCCAAGTGCAGGCCGAGCCGAACCTTATGCTGTGCTGTTGGCACCCTGTCACAAAGAATACTTTGGATGACCAATTACGCGAAATCGCCGTGTCCGCTCCGTTGAGGGTATCGCCGACATATAAAATGAACTCGGTCCACCGATCGATGCCCACTTCCCCGACTTCGAACGCGTCCGGGACGGTGTTCGTTCATCCTTCTGCCACGATTCACACCTTCCGCTAACCTCCTTATAATCGACGACCCTTTATGACCCTAATGGACTTTTTCAACTTTTTACAATCATTCTGGATGCCTTTCCCAAGAGTGAGTCTGCCGGGTTTCTCCACCCGAACATGTCTAACACGTTTGTAGGTCGAGCCCCAGCTGGTGTCCTTCGACTTGGTCGCCGCACCTCTCTCAATCAAGTTCACTGCCAATTCCCAAGTACCCCGCGTCCCGGCGCGTGGTATTCCGCTCGAGATCGTCCTGAACATCCTTGAGGCAATATCCTTCGATGACGGTATGGTAGACGCAGAGTTTCTCCGGACTTGCTCGCTCGTCTGCAAGTCATGGTCACTCCCAGCGCAAAAACTCCTTTTCCGGAGAATTCGCCTCTGCTCTCAGGCTGCCTACAACTCATTCATTTTCGCTGTCAATCGGGCCACAGAACGCGGTAGGATTCTAGGGGACTCAGTCGTCCAGATGCACGTCGTTTTGGACAACAACCAACCAGGTCCTCTCAAACAAGCTTGCTTTGCCCGCACTGTTACCCTATGCCCTAATCTCCGCGAGCTCGACCTCGCTCTCTACGGTTGCGGGGAACCGGGGAATGATATTGTCGGCAGCCCTGCCCTTGAACGCATGCGTAGACCGGCACCTTCTTTCGAACCCGGTACCCTGGAACTACTCCGCACCGGTCCATTGATCACATCATTACACTTTAGTAACTGGTCGGATAACGACCAATCCATAATTCAGCTTCTCGACGTCTGGCCTTCCCTCAAGTCTGTCTCTATCACGGGCAGGGTCCCACAACTCTCTCCGGGGTTGACGCATCCACCATTCGCGTGTGCGCTCACCAGGTTGAGAATGAATTGCCAAGCCGAGCTTTCGCTCGATTTTTTGGAGTGGGTCCTCCATACATCCTCGCAAGCGAACAGCTTACGTGCAATCGAACTGGACCGCGAGCCGACTTTAGACATGTTGGATTACCTTACCAGGTGTCACACAGAGAGTTTGCAAGAGCTCGCCGTCCCTTCTTGTTCGACGGCTGAACACGCTACTGCGATCAACCGATGCCGTTCTCTTCGTTACCTACGGACGGAGCGCCCTTCTGCGTCCACAATACCCCTTGTGTTCCGGCAACTTCCCACGGGGATTCAGCATCTTGCTTTCGGCATAGATCAAGATACGCCATTACAGACCCTGGTGGAAGCCATCAAGACTTGGGATGAGTTGGAGAGTATTACGGTCAACTTGTGGGACAAGGGCAAAAACCATCGACAGCTCTCGGCATTGAAGATGGTTTGTGCATTCCGTGGCGTAGACCTCTGTATTACGGATGATGTCCGTGTTCACCGCACGATGGTGGTAAGCGTACGTTTTTTTTTGGGTTTTCGGTGCCTAACCTTAGACTTGACTGCGCGTAGCGAGGGCGAACTCTTTGTGTTAGCAACGAGTCGACACTCCCACCCTCGGAAGTTATCCTCTCCTGATTGCAATCTAAACTCATTTGTTCTCCACGTTTCACCTTGGACTAATCCAAACGCTGTAGCTTTGATTATTTCGTTCCCACATGGATAGTTTTCGTTCGATGACAATATCTTATCGGACTCATCCTATGCCAATCGTTTTCATTTGGCCGCCGATAACATTCAGGATTCAGAGACACGTTATTTAACCTGATCATTTAGTAGCTGTTTTTGTATCTATACTTTTATCACTACATACTCAATCATCTTGGTAATTTATTTCAATGTCAATATGACCTTAACTACAAGCAGCCATGTTGACTGACGGTGGCTTGGAGGTCACCAGTCTACCAGAGCTCTTCTCGTCTTCCAACTCCTTGACAGAACTTCCTGAAAATGCCTTGTATCTCAACGGTCTACCTTCTCTTCCATTGTCTGACTTGTTAGCGACGCCGACGACGCTGTCAACCCAGTCACACACGCTGACCGCGTCGTTGAACGCCCTAGCCCATACGTCGTATCCAACGATCCTCTCTTTGCACAACACCTCCTCCGCCCTCTTGACTTCTCTCTCATCACTCGACACCTCGCTGCATACCCTACTGGACACAGCTCTCCCTGCGCTCGACGATGTGGCACGCACGTTTCGCGAGAAGAGCGGTCCTACCGTGATCGAAGAACGGCAACGCACACGCGTCGTTCTCGAACAGTACGACAAACTTCGTGATTTGCTCGACGTCCCCATCCTAATGGACACCTGCGTCCGTAACGGGCTTTACGCCGAGGCATTGGCATTGACCGGACACGCCACCACGGCTCTCTCAGCGCTCTCTACCACCCTCCGATCGCAGCAGGGTGGCGGCGGCGGCGACCCAACCGGTTCTGTCGACGATGACGAATCGGCGCTGTCACTTCCATTTCCACTTGTGAGCGCGTTGCAAGCGGAGATCGCGTCCTCGTTACACTCGATGCGGATGCTTCTCCTGGGTACGCTGCATGAACCTGGCCGAAAATTACCCGCGTTCTGGAAGGCGGTTCAGTTTCTCCGTAAGATGCAGGTCATGCCCGAAAGCGAGCTCGCACTTGCGTTTGTCAGTGCACGCATCGATTGCCTCCGACACGCGCTGCAAGCCCTCGAGCGGGATGCCGGTGTATCTGTCTCCGTTGTCAGCGATGATCGGGACGCGGTCTCTATTGCAGGGAGTGACTCTAAAACGGCAGATCGCGAGAAAGAGATGGACAGGCGTGCGGACGACGTGGCCAGGTTTCTCAAGAAGTACATCGACGTTTGGCGTGAGGGGGCCTATGACCTCGTTACGCAGTACGCGACCATGTTTCTCGAGCGGTCGCCACCACATGGGTCCACATCATCGTCTCATGTGCCAGCTACGGTGCCACTCCCGGACCCTATCATCAAACACACGCTTCCTACCACGTTGCTCAGCTTGTTGCTACCGACCATCCAGACATATCTTGCACGCGCTTATCCACATCTTGCTCCGCTCACAACTCAGCTCGCGTATTGTAGTTCAGCCATGGCACGGATCGGAATGGTAACGTGACATTCATCATTGAGACAGCTCATGTCAAACTCAGTCTATTTTTCGTGTTCCGTTTTGACTAGGATTTCCGACTGCTCCTATCGCCGCTCATCACACGCGCCGTTATCGATGGGTTTTCGCGCGACGTTCATATCGGTGCCGAACGCGAATGGGCTGCGATGCTCGCCAAGCATGCGTCTGCCAACAAGCCCACCTCTCCAAGCAAGTGGCTCGTTTCGTCTGCCCAGCCTCTCCCTGCGCTCTCGTCCATCTCGTTGTCGCTCTCCGGCCAGCCGTCCTCCGGCACTGTAGCTCATACACATACCCCACCCCAGATCCTGACCGCATTCACCCCGCTCGCAGTATCCCTCAACACCTACCTCCGCGTTCTCAACCGACTCCGCGCGCTCGTCCCGATGGACGCCATGGCCGGTATACGCGAGGCGCTCGAATCGGGTCTGGTAACGAACGGAGAGGCGTTGTTGGCGTATGCACGCGTGGGGACGTGGCAATACGACGGTGGTGCAGCGGAGAGAGAGAGGGAGACGACGGTGATGCGTGCCGCCGGGACAGCGTATGTCTGTATCTTCGTCCCCTTCTTGAGGCGGGCACTCGTCGAGGGTGTGTTTGGCGTGGCGTACACGACCGAGTCGGCTGTGCTCAACGACCGCGTCGAGGGATCGGGGGACACGTTGGCAGATGTGCTCAGAGATTGGGAGAACTGGCTAGGGGAGCCCTAGCGTCGTCGTGTGACGACACTTGAGTGCGTTCATTTCGGCTCACCCCCAGTTTGGCCTCATCTCCGCGAGACGTCTATATCGAATATCACGTAGTCCTTGTTGTAATAGAACCTCTTGCCTGCATGGCCTCGCCAGACACCGAGTACATGAGCCCACGACTCACCCGCACAGACGCCGTGATGAAATGATGGCCGATGATGCAATGCACTGATGGTCTCGTCGTCATGTTTGTGGTCACGTTCCTCAATAGGTACAATTACAATTCAATCCTCGAGTCCGCTCTCCTACCGTGTTACTGCGACCCTCCCTGGTACCCTGCCCATGGTAGGGTCGCCAACACGCTAGGTCACAGTAGCCTCTTCTGAATTCGAAACATGCTTCTCGCGCAGTCCACGTACGTCGTGATGATGGCTCGGTTTCCATCCCGCAGAGTGCCATGCAGGGACGCCAGAACGTTACAATGCGTCGACCTGTGCACAGCGTGAGTGATAGTCGACATGAGACGGGGCGTCGCGCCTTGGTCTCGGGGACGAGAACGTAAACATAAAAGCACCCGACGATGAGCATCGGGCATGATCAAGGGGCTGGTCCTGTCCACGATGACTGTGTTGAACTGTGGGTCCATATACAAGGCACCGAGCGGTGATCCGTGGCGAGACAAACGAGAGCGTAAAGTTCCAGAACCAGTCTGATCGTCCATACGCAATACAAACCGCCGACTCACTCGTCGTAGCAGTTCCGAACGCGATCGATTTCTGTCGGACGCAGAGCGTGGAGGACCCAAGGCCCAGGTCATCGCGCAAATGTTGACTTGAAGGACCGCGAACACAACCCCGCCCTTTCCGGCCGACTTATTTCGCGATGTCAACACGGAGACGGCAGTTCCGGTTGCTGCGAGACCAAAGTAGCCGACGTGCGCGACCTGGAAAGATGCTTTCGGTGAACAATGATGATGGGTGCAAACGTGCATAGAACGTACAATGATGGCCCAGATGGATTGTAGGGCTGCATAGAGTAGTAGCGACTACATGCAAGTTTAATGTAACTCTGGAGGAGTTTTTGCGGTTGGACTGTTTGGTGGGCACCACTGGACAATTATTTAATTATTTAATAGTGGTTCTCAGACCTCTACTAGTTACGAGTCCTTCCAAAGGAAGGCGAGTTCTTACTCCAACATTTACAGTGTGCCTGGATTCCTGGATAATTGAGCTGTGAGAAATTGATGCCTTACTAGTAGGGGCTGCCTGGGTACAACCTTTGCTCATACAGATCATTGGCATTTTAGCAATGGTCAGTCTCAGTCCATCAGCAAAACCTGGTTTTTGTCATAGTGCTCATAGTGCTCATAGTGATTCATAGTAACTCATAGTACTCATAGTACTCATAGTGGCCATAGTGCTCATAGTGTGGGACAGACTAGATATTGTGACAAACACTCTAAAGTTGAGCGAATGTGTAGTGGAAGTGGTAAATCGAGAGCTGTTGCTCAGACAGTAGAATGGTGTAAAGGACAAGTAAACTTTGTTAGAGTCTACTGCCGCTGATTGCATGGTTTATATACGAATACATGTGTGGCTATGTAATAATTAAGTAAGCGTCGTACCATTCCTACTATTAATCCCATTGGATGATAAGGAATGATGATGACTGATCATAGGGGTTGGTACCTTGATGCTGATGCGTCAGGTAACCATGAGGCATGTCATAATTGATGTGGCAGGAGAATGTTCCTTGATGGAAACATATACTGCTTCTAACCACGATCGGATCTGTGATATATTAAATAAATGCTGTCATTAGCTGTGCGTTGTGGCAGCCAATAGGAATGCGTTCCGAGGACAGCCTTGGCATGAGGTATAATTACGTAAGCGTTTGGTCTAAAACCTTTGAGGGTTGAAGACTTGAGCGTTCATTAAGTCATAAGGTTGGAAGAAGATAGGGGAAAAAGATGCGTTTGTAACAGATATAGACTTTTCTTTTATCATAGTATTTGTAGTGTGGTCATATTGGTCATAGTGTGTCACAGTGTGTCACAGTGTATCATAGTGTATCATAGTGGATACCAAAAGTGTATCAAAAAGTGAACAAAAGTGTAGTTAAATGTATAGTAAAAGTGTACCAAAAAGCGAAAAAAGTTTAGCTAAAAGTGTACTAAAAGTGTATCAAAAAGCGAAAAAAGTGTAGCTAAAAGTGTACTAAAAGTGTAGTTAAAAGTGTACCAAAAGTGTACCAAAAAGCGAAAAAAGTGTAGCTGAAAGTGTACTAGAAGTGTACTAGAAGTGTGCCAAAAAGTGAAAAAAAGTGTACCAAAAGTGTAGTTAAAAGTGTAGCTAAAAGTGTAGTAAAAGTGTACCAAAAGTGTACCAAAAAGCGAAAAATGTGTAGCTAAAAGTGTAGTAAAAGTGTACCAAAAGTGTACCAAAAAGCGAAAAATGTGTAGCTAAAAGTGTACTAGAAGTGTACTAGAAGTGTACCAAAAGTGAAAAAAAGTGTACCAAAAGTGTAGTTAAAAGTGTACTAGAAGTGTACCAAAAAGCGAAAAAAAGTGTACCAAAAGTGTAGTTAAAAGTGTAGTAAAAGTGTACCAAAAAGCGAACAAAAGTGTAGCTAAAGTGTAGTCAAGGGACTTGGTGGGATTTGTGTTGCACTGTGGCAATTGTTTGTGTTTATTTGGTTTCACAAACATATATAAACCCAGCCTCGACCAAAATTTTCTCACACCTTCTCTTTCCTTGACCACTATCATCTCCACCATCACTACACTTTCTGGACTACACTTCACTACACTATAGGTAAGTCAAGTCTACTACTTGAACATATCATTAGTGTATCTCAAAGTATGAAATGTAATTATGAAAGTTTCACCAACAAACAGAAAATTGCCTGCTGAGCTGGCAGGATTCAAGCTCTGATAGCACAGGCTTGTGAGTTGTCCCCAGCATTGTTGGCATGAGTGCAGTGCACCCTATCCCTCATTCATGGCACCTCATGCTGCCCCCCAAGCCAGAGGCCAAGGTACCACAACTTCTGGTCCAAGCTGTGGACGTGGCAGTAGAGGTTGTGGATGTAACAGCCAACTCCAATCCCAGGCTGACAGCAGTTTGCTTCAGGTTCCTTCAAGCACTGGCACTTGCACTCGAATTCAGTGGGATGGCAAAGATTATATGTACCGCACAAACCTTCTCATCTCCTTCTGCAAGGATAATCCTGATCTACGTCTCAAGTTATTCTCCGACTCGACTCAAGATGCTGCTGAGCAGGGCAGATCCCGCCGGCAGATGAGTGCAAACAAAGACTCGTATTATCAACAAATTGCCCAACATGTGTTCACCAACAACCGTGATCTTGTGGTCCGACAGTCGTATCCACAAGATCCACTCCAGTATATGAGGTCGGTCAAGTCACGTTTTGTGAAGTAAGTACCATCGTGATTTCACAAAGAGATTCATGGCAGGGTAATGCTAAATAGCACCTTTAGGCTCAAAAGTAAATATAATGCCTTCAACAAGGAACTTGGCCTTTCGGGTGCAGGAGTGACTGTTGAGCAGATGATTGAAGATCCAGACAAGAAAAATCTCTATGGTGACAGTTCGAACTCTTTGCGTATGACGTACTCATAATTGATTATAGAGCGGCTCCTGCCTACATTTCCATGGTGGGAAGACTTACATGGATGGTGGAAGAATAACCCCGCGTTCAATCATTCTTTTAGCACAGCTGACCCCGGCCAGGACTTTGCTGCAGAAGCCAGTGAATACTTCCAATCAAAGAAGAAATCTACTACGACTCTAGTGGGTGACAACTGGGCTACTCTGGAGGAGCCTGAGGGTGAAGGGGTCGATGAACAACAGGATGTAGAGATTGACGGCCCATGCACCGATGAGGGCGGCCTGGAGGTTGAAGAAGGTGAGATCGCTCAAGATCCAGTGTCATCCGCTGCACCAACCAACCCTCCACCCATTGCTGATCCATCTCCAGGCCACCAGATCAACTTTGAAACCAACAACAATGATTCTTCCCCTTTCGCCCCCTCTACTCCCTCTGTCCCCCCCACCCCCTCCATCGCCCCCGTCACCTCTGTCCTCCCTGTCGCCTCGGTCCCCCCTACCCCCGAGGCCTCCTCTGTCTCCTCTGTCCCTGCCGTCCCCTTTGCCCCTTCTGCCCCTTCCACTTCTTCCACAGCACCTCCTGCACCTTCCATCGTGCCAGCCAAGCCCTCAGGCAATCAACTCACTCAGCCGGCGGCCAATGCAGATGGGGATTTTGAAACGGACAGTGCCTTGTTCAGTGCTTTCTCAGCCCATGCGCAGAAGGCAATGGATTCTGGGAGTTCAGCCTCAGTAAAGGGAAAAGGAAAAGGCAAACAACGTGCTAGACCTGCATCGACTGCATCCTCACTTCCGCCCTCATCACACATGTCTTCTCGTGCTTCACCTTCACATGTTTCGCCCTCTCACGCTTCACCCTCTCATGCTTCAACCTCTCATGCTTCAACCTCGTCCTGCAAGCGCCCTTGTGATGCCAATGAACTTACTTCGGACATAGTTGAGGGGAAGAATAGCAGTCTCGTGGAGGTCATACAAGATGGCATCGTCCAACAAGACAAGTCAAAGCGCATCAAGTACAATACGTTGCTCTCTGCCAAAGAGTTGAAGGCACAGGAAGGTCGCGATCAATGTGAGCATGACTTATGTGTTCTCATGGAGCAACACAGTCATCAAAAGTCAATGGTCGATCAAAAGAGTAAGCATCTCGAGATGAAGATGAAAATCGAGCAGATGAAGCTAGAACGCGCCAAGCTTGCTGCAAAGCTACAAGGCACTGGTACGAATGCCAGTGACGACGAAGACTCCAACTCAGGTTCAGGTTCAAACTGAGGGCTTTTTCTACGAGTATGGTTTCCTTTATACTTCTTTCATTTCCTTGTTTGACTTGTGCCTTCCTGTCATGATGCCGCTGCCAGTTTTCACTGCTTCCGTTTGTTATTTCCACCTCTCCCATGTTCCTCCTTACTTGTTGTCTGTAGCGGCCATGTATTCAAGTTGTGATTCTAGCAACATGTTTTTGTGACTTCATGCTACTCCTGCCTGCCCATTGCTGCACAAAATATCCATCAAGCGGTTTCGGAAGAGCTGTCCCAGTGTTGCAGTAAACTCATCGTCCTCTGCAGTGTCTTCGAAGACCAGAGGTTCACCCCACCTCTCAGCTTGCTGCCTAAACTCATTAATCATCTCCTTATCTCCTAAATTTTCTTCAATCTCGAGGATCATGTTGTGAAGGATCAGACAGCATTGGATCCACATGTTTGCGTAGGTCAGGTCCTCCTGGCTCTGAATTTGGAATTGCATTTCGTGCAGTGACTGAAACCTTCCTTTCAGCGAACCAAAAAAATGCTCCGAGCGCACTCGAATCTAACCAGATCATATATGAGCTTTAGAACATGTAAGTTTGATTTTACTACTCACTGAGGACAGACGTTGATTGAATGTTCTCCGCTCCTCCGATAGAGTACCCACGATTGGTCGCTTGAATGGTGGAACACACCAAGTCTGGCAAGGGTAAGCTGAGTCTGCCCAAATCCATTCTCCGGCCCCCAAGAAACTGTGTGGATGACGTGCAATGCACGAGCGAGCGAATGAATTAGAGTCGTGAAGACTCCCAGGTACTTCAATCACATAGTCAACGATGCGGAGGTTATGTGGCAAAATGACAACCTAATCTGAAGCTAAGTAATTTATTATGCGAGTTAGATTCCTACTCACCTGTGAGGAGATCGAATATCATGATTTACGGTCAAAAAACCCTTCACCGTGCCATCCAGGCTTCTGGAACAAGTTGAATGGCAATCCATCAACGCAAAGAAATCCACCCTGCCACTCTGCAATTCCCGCTCTGTTTTGCACCCACTGTTTCATCCATTATCGCTCATACTGGTCATCAGCTTCCAATGGGTCAAAATGAATGCAGTCGTCATGGTGCTGCAAGATGGCGATGATAACCCGGCGGATGCAATTATAGATGGTCCCCACGGATACCCCTGCCCACTCTGCCCAATCCTCGGTCGTTGCTGCGTTGCCATAGTGACCAACGGCATTTAGGAAAATCACAAGTTGGATTGACACCGGTAGCTGGGGATTGGTAGAGTTGGAGTGGAAAATAGGGTGGTCTTCAATCCAACAGACGATCTGGGCGAAAAATTTTGGATTGACACGAAGCTTGCGGTGAAACTTATCATCGTTGCCCTGGAATGTCCAATGCTCAAGGAGCTGGAGCTGTGGTGCATGTATTGCCTTTCTACGGGAGCGAAGGTACCGTGCCATTGTTACTTCGTCTTCGAGCACAATGATGAGGTTTTCGAATTCCTGAAAGCTGTGATCTAGGCTGATCGGGATCCATGCATCGGATGATACCATTAATGACATAAGGTCTGTGTCCGATTCCCCAAGTGTCACTGACAGTGCACTAGTGTCAGATGCAGAGTCGGAGCTGTCAACGTCATCCATGAGATCGGAATCAGAGTCGATATCATCATCAAAAAGAAGGAAAAAAGCGGCTTGAACGAGATCAACATATCGGGCAAGCTGCAAATCAAGCTTCGCCACCTCAATATTGTTGAGTATCTCCTTGCGTCATGATTGTTTGGGCATGCGAGTAGTGTCGAGGGAGACGGCTCAGCGTCAAGGAGATGATTATCAGGGATAGGCAATTAATCATGTTACTATGCTATTTTTACTGGACCAATAAGCACTATTCATCACATCCGTAGATGGTAATTCATAAGGTTTAATCGCCACTTGAATATCTGGTAGATTTTGTGTCGAGTTGCAATTTCACCTACAACTTTGACACAGCTTTGAGACACCCTATTGACTAACTTATGTTTATTAGTTTCGCTTGTAATGCTTATGTAAGATATCTAGAGTGTAGTTAGCTTCGCTTGTACTGATTATGTAATGTTAATATAATTAAATATTAATAATGTTATCTTTACCATAACATTTATGTCAATGAAAATTAAAAGTTAATTGTACTTTGAGATTGTACTATGAAGCTCTGTGACAAACTATGAGACACTATGGCACACTATGAGACACTATGGCATACTATGAACATGTTCAACACTATGAGACCATGACACACTATGACATACTATGAGACCATGACATACTATGACACACTATGACACACTATGAGACCATGATACACTATGATTGACTATGAGAGCACTATGAGAGCACTGTCTATGTTGGATCTCGCTATGAGCACTATGGCACTGTCCAGCACTGTCAAGCACTGTCAAGTCAAACCGGGTTTTACTGATGTGTTGTAATCCACTGACACTACTCGAGAGTCAACTTGGAAACCCTGACTGTTACGTTTTCTTTCTTTCTCTTCTCTTTTGTTTCCTTTGTTCTTACTTGTAACCATGGACACCGCCTTTTGGCCTACGCGTACACTGTATGAGTCCCGCTTACGCAATCTTCATTGACTCGCCTTAATTCCACTAATCCGATGGACGCATACCTTACTTCATACGTCTCTCGTCATCTTCCGTTCCCTTCATATCATGACTCATGGTTTATGACTAACACTTCCGCTCTTCGTCACCATGACTCATTCTTAATATTGTCTAGGATAATATCCTTTCCTATATAAACCTTAGTTAGAGCCCATGTATTCCCTCATTCTTGATCCACCTAATCTTACGCTCGATTGTCTGGTCCTTCTTGAATCATCTCTAAGTCGACTACCCTCAGTGCGACTTCCTTTGAATCCTCGTGTATAGTGCTGCCTGTCAAGCAGTCTACCTATTTGTCTTCCCTCAGTCTCTACGAGCCTTTTAGGTCTGCGTTAAGGCCTACCTGGTCTTATCGTAACACTGACTTCATCAGATTGATCGATTATGTGCCCAAGGTAGTCATTGATTCAAATGACGAGCGTGAGGTATGTGATTTGATGTCAGGACAGTGGGCCTGGGATCAGTGCGTAAGTCTACAATACCTGTTCATCCTTTTACATTTTTGACTCTTTGTAAATACCTCTAGGGAGATATTGCACACTGACCAGAGGCACATGGTGCCATGTTTGGACCTGTTGTCCTAGGAAGTGACAAGACAACAGTGTCTGTTGCTACCAGTCACACAGAATACTACTCCTTGTATATCTCCCTCAGGAATTTGCACAATGACATGTGACATGCACATCGCGACTCAGTGGCTCTCCTTGGATTCTTGGCTATCCCTAAAAGTGAGTGGAGATCTGGCAGTACAGGTTGACCTGACATCATTTTCACACTTAATCTCAGCTGATCATGCACACAAAAACAATGAGGACTTTCAGTTATTTCGATGGCAATTATTTCATTTGTCCCTAGCAGCAATCCTACAACCTTTGAGCATAGCTATGGAAGAGCCACAGATCATACAATGTGCTGACAACTACCTGTGCTGTGTGATTTATGGATTGGGTCCTTATACCACAGACTACCCCAAACAAGCTCTCTTTGTGTGCATCATTCAAGGCTGGTATGCCAAGTAAGTATATCATTTGCTAGGACTTGAAGTATCTGACACTAATACTTTCTAGGTGCACTGCTCAGCACAATAACCTTCATGTGATTGGGGGTCCCTGCTCAGTAGAAGTCACTTGTCAACTCATGGCTGCTTGGGACCTATGAAGGCTATGGGAGGAACATGGTATTGTCGGAAGTCTTGTGGTAAGTCATTCAAGTTTGTGAGGAAAACAATCATTAAGGCTTGTGGTTTTAGCTGTTTGAAACAGACAACCAAATGATGATTGAATGTAAAGTGGAAGTTGAGTGAATGTACTCAGTCAAGTGGATGAGGTGTAAAGACCAAGTAAACTTTGATGAGTCTACTGGTCACTGTTTCATAGACTATATACTGTTGTACATGTGGCTGTGTCATAATTATATAAGTGTCGTATGATTCTAAGTAATTGTCTGATTGGTCGATAAAGAAGAATGATGACTGGTCATAAGGTTTGATCCCTTGATGCTGATGTGTCAGGTATCCATGAGGCATGTCATAATTGATGTGGCAGAGGGGCGTTCCTTGATGGAACTGTGTAGTGCTTCTAACCATGATCGGATCTGTGATATATTAAATAGAAGCTGTGTTGGCTGTGTATATGTGGCAGCCAATTAGAGTGTGTTCCAAGCAGCCTTGGCATGAGGCATAATTACGTAAGCACTTGTTCTAGAACTGTGTTGGGTTAAACACTTGTGCATTGTAGAGGAGCAAAACTCCCTACTACCGAAATCAACTATTTCCTACATCTACAACTGCCCCAGAAAGTCATTGGTATGTCTTGTACACTTCTCTGACTCGAAGGACTTTCTTTTACTGCATTTATATTGATCCACTCTACTCGTTTTTACATCCACATTAGTCTGCGGACCTATTTTCGTACTTAACGTTTATTTGATCCAACGATCGCTTCGGACTCACACAGGTGACTTTGTAGTCATTATATTTCAATGTTTGATATTGTGTTTGACTTATCATTCACATTTTGACATCCGTTACTGTGTTTCAACATTATTTCACATCTTGTCGAAGTCTAGGGTATGCCCGGACTATAAAGCCATGTGACACAATATGAAATAAGTATCTTTCTGATCATTCCTGCGTTCCCCCATCGTTGTTCCATTGCAAGAAAACTTGTCCTCGCCCTCGCGTCATTGTCATTGTCATTGTCATTGTCATTGTCAGCGTCGTCTCATCATTGTCCCCGTGCGCGGTTTAACCAACCATTGATTAGTCCGACTAACTTCGGACTTCGTTCTCTACCTTCGGACCTTGTTTTCAAGCATCGGACCAGCTTTGCATCGGCTCAGGTGGTTGACTATACTTTTTTTTCTGTTTCTCTCTCCCTGGAATCTCCTG
>JBBPMD010000275.1:0-33237 GCA_038090095.1 Zangia roseola
GTTTTCCCTGCTTGGATGAATCTATTTGATAGTCCTGGCCACAGTGGACTTCCCTAGACCAGTTTGGGAGGATATTTCCCTAACAGAAATGCCAGATTCAAAGAGAAAAAGGATATGGGCTCTAGCAGAGATAGAAATGGACTTTATAGTGAAGTAGGGTTAGTTGAGTGGTATTTCTATTCTTTATGGTGCCCAGGGGTATGTAAGTCACATAATGAGACTAGGTTGAAGCACAGCATCCATCAGGATATTATGTTATTCACCAAAAAATAACTGATAACATCATGCTCAAATAAGTGTCCCAATGACATGTCATTTTGAAAGTGTTATATCTCAGTGCCATGCCAACCAAATCACATGACTAAGCACTCATATTCAGGGCAGGGATTAGGGCCATTGATGACTTTGCAAGAGTCAGAGCTGATACATTTTGGTTCTTTTGTAAATGTGACATCTTTCCAAAATGGCCCAACATTGGGACACTTATTTGAGCCACTGTATATCAGGTCTTGGTCCGTGCCCTTGTCCTGACACTATTTAAACCTTCTATACTTCTCACATATTCTCCATTCTTGATCCATCTAATCATATGCTCAATTATCTGGTCACTCCTGAATCATCCTAAGTCGACTGTCTCCAGTGCGACTTCTCTAGTACCCTCATGTGTAGTGTCGCCTGTCAAGTGCCACTACCTACTTGTATTTCTCTCAGTCTCTACGAGCCTTTTAGGTCTATGCTAGGACCTACCCAGTCTTATCGTAACAATCATAGTGCTCATAGCACTCATAGTGACTCATAGTACTCATAGTGGCCATAGTGCTCATAGTGTATGACAGACTAGATATGGACTTTTCTTTTATCATAGAATTTATAGTGTTCATAGTATTCATGGTGGTGACAGTAGTCATGGTAGTCATAGTGGTCATAGTGTATCATAGTGTGTCATAGTGTGTCATAGTGGGTCATAGTGGGTCATAGTGTATCTAAAAGTGTTCCAAAAAGCAAACAAAAATGTAGCTAAATGTATAGTGTTATGAACTGGCTTCGTACCATGCTCGATCTCCTGATGTATCTTCCAATCCCATCTTCCATTCCCATTGTGGCAGATCTCACTTCCATTTCAATCTTAGATCTTGCCACATACATGAGGCCTTACTTCCATTCTCGCCACATCCTCATGTTGTACTCATGGCAGTCTCATGCTGACCTCATGTGCCGATACCTCAGATACTTATGTATTATTGTATGACTGTGCCATTACCATACTTAGTCTAGCACAGCCATCCATGTATAGTATATAGTCTAGTCACTGTGGACCTTAAGTCCTCAGTTCTTTTATTCTAAAGTCTTCTGCATGATAACACTGAAGCACCACACAAGCATACACTCACATTGTACATCACATCGACTAGGGTGGGCTTTGCCCATTAAACCCCTACAAGCCCCTTAGGCTTATCATGAGCTCTATAACGCCTACAACATCCCCTCTCCCTCTTCTGGGATATTCTGGCTTGTTTCATATAGTAAAAGTGTACCAAAAAGTGAAAAAAAAAGTGTAGCTAAAAGTGTAGTAAAAGTGTATCAAAAAGTGAAACAAAAGTGTAGCCAAAGTGTACTAAAGGTGTACTACAAGTGTATCAAAAAGTGAAAAAAAAGTATACCAAAAGTGTAGCTAAAAGTGTAGTAAAAGGGTACCAAAAAGCAAAAAAAAAGTGTACTAAAGTGTATCAAAAAGCAAAAAAAAAGTGTACCAAAAGTGTAGTAAAAAGTGTAGTAAAAGTGTACCAAAAAGCGAACAAAAGTGTAGCTAAAGTGTAGTTGAGGGACTTAGTGAAATTTGTGTTGCACTGTGGCAATTGTTTGTGTTTATTTGGTTTCACAAATATATATAAACCCAGCCTCAACCAAAATTTTCTCACACCTTCTCTTTCCTCAACCACTATCATCTCCATCATCACTACACTTTCTTGACTACACTGCACTACACTATTGGTAAGTCAAGTGTACTACTTGAACATATCCTTGACTAACTTATGTTTATTAGTTTTGCTTGTAATGCTTATGTAATATATCTAGAGTGTAGTTAACTTCGCTTGTATTGATTATGTAATGTTGATGCAATTAAATATCAATAATATTATCTTTATCATAACATTTATGTCAATGAAAATTAAAATTCATGAAAAGTTATTTGTACTTTGAGATTGCTATGGAGCCCTGGGACAAACTATGACATACTATGAGACACTATGAGACACTATGGCACACTATGAGCATGATAGACACTATGAACATGTTCAATACTATGAGACCATGATACACTATGAGACTATGACACACTATGATTGACTATGAGAGCACTATGAAAGCACTGTCTATGTTGGACCTCACTATGAGTGCTATGGCACTGTCCAGCACTGTCCAGCACTGTCAAGTCAAACCAGGTTTTGCTGATGCTCCCTAGCCTTCCATCAGCAAACCGGCCCTCTACTAGACAGAACTGTCCAATTCTGTCTAGTATGACAGACCATCCAGATACCTACAGAAAGGTTCCCAATTGTCTAGACCTAGACAAAACCCTTTAGGCTGGTCCTATTCTGTTCCATTCTAGACCAGATAGGACACAGTATCAGATAGCATGACAGACTGGAAAGACAGCCCTAGTTGGACAGTCAAGACAGAATTGGACAGTCTGTCATAGACTAGATACAGTACCTGATAGCATGACAGACTGGAATGATAACCCTAGTTAGACAAACTGGACAGTCTGTCACAAACTAGACAAACCTGGACACAAATGTTTTTGTAAGGATAGATAGTTATAATTAGTCTATACTCTAGGAGCTACTCCCCATAAATTATGGCCAAATTGATTCAAACAGTTGAAAAAATGCATTTGAAAAGATACAACATATGATATGATGAACTTGACACAACAAGCATGCTAAAACATCACTAATCAAGGCTGACATCAAACCCACACCCACTTGTAGCCTGTGCCTTATTGTTCATACCATTGCTACCCGTCATGTCATCATCCATAAAATTGCGATAATAATAAAACATACCCCCTGAGTTCGGCCCATTGCTTGTGCAACACGCTTGTCTTCACACAGTGGATGTCATTCATATCGCACTTGCTCATTAATCCAAGTATTTCCTTGAAGACTGGCAAGTAGGTACTGACCCAGAAATTGACTTCACCATGCTCTGAAGCCATCTCATCTAGAGTAACTTTGATCTGCAAGTTGATTAGTGAAACAACCACAAGACTCTTGTAGTGATTGTGTAGTGTGAATAGAAGAAGTTCTTAGACAGTAGTCTTTTATGGTGAGAATACCAAGAGAACTTTGTTAGAGTTCTCTGGCATTGCATTCATGGTTTATATACATACAGAGAGTCTTGCTTAGTCATAATTAAGTAAGAGTCCTTATCATCGTACCATTCCTACTATTAATCCCATTGGACAATAAGAAAGAAGGATTACTGATCATAGGGGTTATCATAAGGTTCGTACCTTGATGCTGATGCATCAAGATACCATGAGGTGTGGAACAGCCTTGAGGCTTGCCCCTAGTGTGGCAGTCAATAAGAACCATTACTGAGCATAGGTTTGACATGAGGCAAGGCACATGCTAGTCATGTGACCTAGAAAGTAGAAAATGACAAAGTGTCAAATGTTAAAAGTAAGTCATAGGTGAAGAAGATAGGGGTTTGAGGTGTATTTGTAACACTACCCCCTTCCTGTGGTGATGCTCCTGAATCACCTAATTGATTAAACAGAATATCTTCTTCTTTGATATTACACAAGTTTTGTGTTTTTGTGAATAGACTGTTAAAGTCTGCAAATGATATGCATAAGGGTCAAGGTGCTTCTGGGTGTTACAAAAAACCCGGATCCTCCGGAAGCGGAAACTACAGAAGTACCAATGGAACTTCTGGAACCATCTTGGCGAGCATCTCCTATGTCTTTTGACTCATACTATGACAACATCACTCCCCTTTCTTTACCTGGAATGATCCTCTCTTACAGACCTCCTTCAATGTCTCCTTTTTACTCCTTTGGTCTCTCTCATTCTAACCTCCATTGGGATACATACATTAACACATCCCCTTTCAGAACTTCCTGATGTGTTAACTTCCTTATAAAGTACTTTTCCTTTCCTAGAAGCGGAACTCCATTCCCCTTATGTCTGACCTCTCTTATGTTCCTTTCTGATCTCTAAGGACATCCTTCTCCTCTGTTGAGCTCTTTCAACTAGTTTCCCCATTTATCCACCCAGACTCCTATAAATACCCGATGACCTGTACAGTAGTTCCCCAGCTAGTTCTACGCAATACAAGTGTAGTTCTAAGACTCACTCCGAGCAACTTGGAAAGTTGTTATTGAGACCCTATCGTTCACCCTATCCTTCTGCCCGGAACCTCCAAAGACTGTCTCAGTTCTACACTTAGCATAACATCAACCACTTTAATCTCAAAATCCAAAAAACCAGACTGCTTAGGACCAGTCCTAAGCAGTCCAGTCCAGTCCAGTTGTGGTCTTTTTGCGGTCCTAGGACTGGACCTTAAAACACTATCCACAGATTCTGTCCCTATATCACCTAATCCATCAATGGCACTCCTTTCACCCCACATAGCTACCTCTCCTGGGCATCAGGGAGTTCAGGCTTTCATAACCAAGGATCCTGCACAACATGAGGAACAGGAACTCAAAGCTGACTGTAGGGACACCAAATTGGAGTTGAGCCGCTACGAGGAAGCTGGGATTTTATCTGACATGACAGAGCAGACAATGGATCTTATTTGCTATTGGGAGGTAGGCTGAGAAACTATATTTCCAGTAATTTACTGAATCATCAGAGGAACCAGGCCCTCTATTCATTTCTATTCCATGTTGTCATGGACATCCTCCCAGCACAGGCATCATCTGTGCTGTGCAAACACATTTTTTCATCAAGTAAACTCACATTGTTACGTTTTCTTTCCTCTTCATCTTTTCCCGTTACTTCACTTCTCACTTGTAACTACAGACACTGCCTTAAGGCTTACGCGTACGCCGTTCGAGTCCCACTTACGCTATCTTCGTTGACTCACTTAATTCCACCTTTCCAATGGATGCATACTTTACATCATCTGTCTCTTGTCATCTTCCATTCCTTTTGCGTCCTGACTCATGGTCTATGACTCACACTTCCACTCTTCATCACCATGACTCATTCTGTCTATTGTCTTGGATATATCCGGCTTGGTCCA
Source organism: Zangia roseola (assembly GCA_038090095.1). Taxonomy (NCBI): domain Eukaryota; kingdom Fungi; phylum Basidiomycota; class Agaricomycetes; order Boletales; family Boletaceae; genus Zangia; species Zangia roseola. The sequence goes on from JBBPMD010000275.1 coordinate 5,257, forward strand.
TATACCATAGCTACATCTATTTAAACCGTCACTACAAGCTTTGTACTCTCCATTCTTGATCCACCTAATCATACGCTTGGTTATCTGGTCCACTCGAATCACCCTAAGTCGACTATCTCTAGTGCGACTTCCTTTGAATCCTTGTGTGTAGTGCCGCCTGTCAAGCGTGCCTACCTACTTGTACTCCCTCAGTCTCTATGAGCCTTTTAGGTCTATGTTGAAGCCTACCCGGCTTAAGCGTAACACACATGTACTGACCACCAAAACCACCTTCTACCTGAAACCATTGAGGTGCTGCAATTTCTCAAATTCACCTACAAACAGTCTCATCTCAACTTTACTCCAGATCTAATTGCCGAAGAAGTGGACTATGGTATCTCTGGGTTGGTTACCCAGAAAATGGTGGATGAGCTCACAGAATTGGGTGCTGTTGACGAACTTTATGAGTTGTTTGCTAATGAGGCTGAGAGCAAGTAGACTTGGTACCTACTACCTAGTACACTACTAATTGATAATCACTTGTGATTGGATGGAAAGACAGTCCATACTCCCAGACACTTCATCCCACTTTCTGAGGTGGATGAAGTCACTTTTGCATGCCTTCATTCAATCGAGCTGACATGACATCAGCAAACCAGCACTTTTCGGCCATTTTCCCACACAATGTAAAGACACACCACACAATCAGATTTTTGAATTTTCTCCTAAAAATTTGCACAGAGGCTAATATATAAAGATTGGCTCATAAATTTTTTAGCCTAGATCAATACAGAAAAAAAAAGGTGTATAGCCCCTATTTCTCTGTACAGATCTGTATTACTAAGTACCTCTCTTTAGTGTCTGTGAAGGGCTATGCAGCGCTGTCAATACAAAGGTTGGTTTGCTGATGGAGGTACACCAAAAAACACCCTTGGTTCACTCCAATTCACTTTGTGGCAACACTAGCCAGATACAGTATATCCAAGACAATAATGAATGAGTCATAGCAACAAAGAGCAGAAGTGTGAGTTGTAAGTCTATGAGTCAGAACATGGAAAGAACAGAAAATGACAAGAGGAATATGACATAAAGTATGCATCCATCAGATCAGTGGAATTAGAGTGAGTCAACAATGATAGCATAAGCAGGACTCATACAGTATACAGTACATGTAGGCTGAAGGGCAATGTCCATAGTAAAGTTACATTGTTCTTTATCTGGTTTTATTTGGCTTTATATATCTTATTCTACTTAGTCAACTATCAAAACATCTCAAAACACATTCAAAACCTGTATGAAAGCTTTCTTCTCATTAAAATATAGTGTAGTTAAGGTATTCAATGTTTTTGAACAGAGTATAGTAGCATTGTGCATGATTAGTAGATTGAAAAGTTGAATAAGACAGATTAAACACAATGTAATTTTACTGATGCATGGTTATGAATGAAAGAGAGTAACAAACAAATGCAAACAAATAAACAAAATATAACAGTTCTAAGACACCTATGCTTATGTAACCTCAACAGCATCAATGTTACAATAAGGCCGGGTAGGTTTTATCATAGACCTAAAAGGCTCATAGAGACTGAGGGAAAGACAAGTAGGTAGTGACGCTTGACAGGTGACACTACACACGAGGGTACTGAGGAAGTCACACTAGAGATAGTTGACTTAGGAGGATTCAAGAGTGACCAGATAATCGAGCGTATGATTAGGTGGATCAAGAATGGAGAATACATGGGAAGTATAGAAGGTTTAAATAGGGTCAGGGCAAGGGCACGGACCAGGACCTGATATATCTGAGACAATAAGAAAGATGAGTCATAGCGATGAAGAGCGGAAATGTGAGTCATAAGCTATGAGTCAAGATGTGAAGGAAACGGAAGATGACCAGAGAAGGAAGACATAAAGTGTGCGTCCGTCGGATTGATGAGATTAAGGTGAGTCAACATGGATGGCGTAAGCGGGACTCGTACAGCATACACGTAAGCCCTAAGGCAGTGTCTGTGGTTACAAGCAGAGGCGAAGTAACGACAAAGGATGGAAAGGAAAGAAAACGTAACAATCAAGGCATGTGGACAATATATCTAGATTCAATTGTGATTAGATCTCAGATAGAATCTCATGGGAACATTCACATGGAATGCTTCTCAACTTCCATTCTACTACATCACTATATTAACCTCATGTGAGACATGATGTCACAACATCAGTCATCCATGCTTCTCTCTTATTCATCATTCATACATTATCAACCAATGAGATTAATCCTAGAAGTGGTACAATGATAAGGACTATTATATACATTATGACTAAGCACTACTCTGAATGATATATAAACCATGAATACAGTGACAGTAGACTCTGACAAAGTTTCCTTGTCTTCCCCATCCATCTAAAGCTTGACAAAAACAACTTTATCTTTTACTGGTCAATCACCTATCAAGTCTTTGGGTGTTTGCTTCAGGTACATTCACATGGAATGCTTCTTTTCCATTCTGCCACATCCTCATGGGTCACATTATGTTAGTCAAGTACTACATGCAAGACATTTATGACACACTCTCACCCTATCAGCAATAAGCTATCAACTAGTAGGATTATTCCATGAAGTGATACAATAGATAAGGACACTTATATACATACATTATGACTAAGCCTGTACTGTGGTAGTATAAAACATCCAATCCAATGACAGAGGAACTCTAACAAAGTTCATCTTGTCCTTTCCTCAGCCTCTACAAGCTTGACACTTAGTCATCTCAGTCAAGTCTTCTGAGTTGCTTCAGAGGACTCAAATCTGGGCCTGGAACATCATTTAGATTCCCAAACTGGCTCAAGTGAACTCAAAGTCCTGTCCTGGTGATATCTGAGGCACAATGTTTCAATTGCATTTCCTGCAGAGATTTGCAAAGCAATGTAACAGTGGTTGGATATTTGCCCATGCAGCTGTCACATCATACACACAGACTCACCATTTCTGATCTCACAATGCTTTAGCTTGATTTCTAGAAGCACAGGAGACCAAGCATGGGAGATCCATCATGCTAGCTAAAGATTCATTTTGTCTACCTCTCAGAGACACAATACTGTACATCCACTAATTACTTTGACTTCCAGGACAGTTTCGTTTGCGCAGCATTCATGTCGATGGACAACTTAACAACCACTAACTCCTCCATCGCAGCATTGTACACCCAACCTTGGATCTCCTTGGAATCCAGTGTCACCGTCATCGGCTGCTGGACTCCCAGAATCGTGATCGTGTCGAGTTTCTGATCAATAGAGTATTCTCCCTGGCTCTGAATATCCAACTCGCCATCGCCCACAGAGAAACTCAATGTGCGATTTGCACCGGGTGGGTAGCTCTCGCCATCGTCAACGTAGGCATTGCCTGATGCTATACCTACCTTGTTCAACGACACTAGAAGTGAATAAGGTCCTTGGCGTGTCTCGTAGATCGTGTAGGCAGGTTCCTGGTGCAAGAGCAAAATGGAGCTATCCCGGACGTGGACATTGATGTGGCTGATAGGTGCACTCAGTGTCGTGTTCCCACCGGAGACGGCGTCGACGGTTGCGTGGGTCCACCAGTCACGCCAGATGACAGTGCCTCTACCAGGGAAGATACCTTGGGATCACGATCAGTTCAGTTCCTAAGCTTCCATAGACAATACCAGCCACCCACCGTCAACTGTAGTTGTGCCGGGGGTCAAAACAGGGGTTACGAGGATGTCGCTTCCAATCAACCACTGTCTGTCCACGTTAAAGAGCTCCGGTTCGTCAGGGAACTCGTAGAACAGCGCTCGGACGGGTGGGAGACCGTTGGTAGAAGCGTTGGCAAACAAGGTGTACTATCATCGAACATTTTAGCATTTTTCAACGAAATCGAGTCTTCCCGCGGCACATACCCAGTATGGAAGCATTGAGTATCTGGCAGCGATAGCAAGGCGCGATGCGTTTGCGACGCCGTCCCAACGGTAGGGTTCCTGAGGGAGAGCCCCATAGGTGTTGTGGTTTCTATAGAATGGGGTAAACGCGGAGAGCTGCATCCATCGATTGCAAAGTTCTTCGTCGGTATTCCCATCTAAAAAGGTTTAGGGTATATGCTTCATGGTCATGAAGGAGGACTTACGGAAGCCACATGTGTCGGCACCGACCATCGGAATCTGGTAGATCTGAAATTGTAGAATACCTTGGATACTTAGATACATGTATTTCCACGTGCTGTAGTTATCTCCAAGCTAAAAGCGGATAAGTCTTCAAACAAAACCTGCCGAAGGTCTAGACAGACGCACCCAGTGACCTGTCCACCTTCCAGAGGAAGGGAAGGTCGAGCGACTGATCAAAAACGGTCTCTTCCCTTCATGAATGGTCTTCAAGGCGAGCCATGTGGTCTTCTCCTCCATCATCCCAAACATATTGTGCACGTCGAGCTCGACGTAACCACCATGATGGGTGGCGTTTGTGGATATTGTATTTGTAGAGAGCGCTCCCTGCCCTGAAGGACGGGCGATGATCAGCGAGAAATCGGTCGCAGGGAAACCAGAAATCACCGTTGTGAATGGTGTATGGAGGGCTGAGAAGGTTGGTATCTGTTTCACCTCCAACTCCGACGCCACGTTTTGAGTGCGTCCCCACCGTCGCGGGGGGGCAAGAGTTCGTTAACGTTCCATTAATTGTCATGTTGCCGCTCGGCCCCCAAACCGTGTCATTGTAACTAGGTGCAAATTCATGGTCAACTTATTGGTGGTAGGGGTTCAGTAACACTAACCACTCAGGGTATCCGGATACGACGGTACCAACAACACTGAATGGCTGCAAGGCTGAGAAATTGGCCCCAGTGCCACTGTGCTCGAAACAAGTTCAGACTGGTACTGAATCGCAAAGTTGGCTTACCAGGAGCCAGCGCAGAATGAGCTCGGTTCATTCATATCGAGCCAGACACCAGAAAACTCGACTCCCAGTTCCGTCCAGTTTTTCAGTGCCTCCGTCCACCACGCTAGAGTGTTGTCCGCGAACCAGTCGGGCCAAACCTGATGATAGTGAAGTGTTTAATACCCGTGGATACCACAGGACTGCAGGCTTACCGAGTAACCGGGCCAGACTTGTCCAATGTAGAGGGATTCATCGGGATTTTTGATGAATGTATCCCTGTTACACAGGGTGAGGCGGCAAATCACGTAAAAGCATTTTGTATCACATACTTCGCAACTCCGTCGGAGAATGGATAATACTTGTAATATGATTGGGAATGACTCTAGCAAATCCATTCGAGTCTAGAACTCACCACATCGGTCGCGTTGGCAGTGACCGCAAGTCCAATATCGACAATAGGGATGTCTGTAAAGATGAGATTGTGTCATATACAACACTACACGTGGCTAGATCCCCTACAGTGTTGGTGGTTCGCAGTCTAGTGATAGGAGAAATTGAATCAGTCACTTTCCGTTCCACGACAAAGCAGCCCCTCACTAATTCCTCTATCAGTTGGCGAAGCTCTTCAGCAGGGAACATCACCGGGTCGACCGTGAAGTCCCGAAATGCATGATACAAATCAATATCATTCCATTGAACTGACGCAGACATTTAGTTGAGGTCCAATTACCACAAGATAAAACGTACCTTCTAGAGGAACATTCGCAGAGCGCATTGCAGCGATATTTGCTACGTCTTCGCTTATGTTAACATATCCCCACCTTGGTTGCATTCCATAAAAATCAAGCCGACCAAGTAAAGGGTATATAATCAGTGGACTGACTTGCACAGGTGGAATCCGAAGCCCCAAGCCGGTTGCCACATGGGATAACCAATGATGGCGCCGTATTGAGCAATCACTTCAGCATCCGAAGGACCAGAGAAGAAGTAAAAGTCAAATATTCCCCCAATCATTCGGTACTCGATGAGCGACACCTTGGAGTTGGGAGGTGTTTGCAAGAAGATATCCGACCCTGCAGAACTGTCGGATCATCGCAATGCATTCAAAGAATAGAATTGTGTTGTACTACCTGAGTAATAAAACTCCCGAAGACGACGACGTGTTGGTGGTCTTGTTGAAACGATGCTCGAGGTAGATGGGATGTGAGCCGTACCTTTGGAATGTCAGTCACGAGTTCCTGCTAATTGGGCTTTCTTACATGTTCTCGTCAATGGGATCTCCGACGTCGCGAGCCCAGTGGGTTTGAATGGTACCGACGCCACCGTCAGTACCTATATCTCGCCTGAATCCACTGCTATCAATCACCTCACCCAAACCATAGACGTTCGTGCCGTAAGGCAGCGCTGAAGCAATCTACACACAACGCTCACATCAGCTCGCAAGGTGTCTCAAGGACCAAATTTGATTACCTGAAGATACTGATCTTCGAAAACCAGTGGAAACCCATCAAATGCCGTTCTGGGATCCGACGAGTTGAACGGTGGGATCGGTGTTGGAGGTAGTGAGGTAATTCTGGTGTCAAATATCGGCATAGCATCTGGATCCGACCGGCGCGTGATCCAAAAAGCGAACGGCGATGTGTCATAGTTGAACACGAGGTCTGATGCTCCAGCAAATGATTCTGTTGGAGGAGAGGGACGTTCAATAACGGAGTTCGGGATGGTGAACTGCTGGTTCGCGGTGTCGTAGATTTTTACGTGTAAGCTAAACACAAACGATTTGTCGCATGGAAAGATGACGCGAAGTTGAGAGACTCACGTCGTCTGAGATTGGTAGGTGACTTCAATAGCGAGATCCGCTATGTCCTTTCCGAACGCATTGCAGGGATTACCTGACAGCGACAGCTGAGCAGTCAGACCATACTGGGACTCCATCAACCGATCCAGAGCGTAACCTATGAGTCGGTGGCACACCGCTATGAGTCGAAGTACTGGCGTCCAGACCGAGCGGTAAACACACCTGGACAGCCGGTTATGTTCATCGAATACGTGTCATTGGGGGTGTATTCCAGAAGTTGATGTAGTTGAGCAGAAGGGCTAGCCCATGCCAACAGTGTGGCGAAAGAGAGCCCACCCAAGATGGTAGGGCCCAGAATCATGATGGTTCCAATTGACCTGACGGCAAGACGGTAATTGAGGTATTTATATGGAGATAGTTCGCCTCCCCTTTGGTGACAATCGGCGTGGCGTTGTCCCAAGGTATGGCAACAGCAACCAGCTGCCTGTCTTGAAAGTTTCCGTTTTGTGATGGGACCACCAAGCTGCAGTGAGGCGATTGAGCTGAAGCGACTGGAGCCTCGGACATGATCATATCCCACAACCTCCAAATTTCTGTAAACTAGTCCCAATCCCCAAACAACTTCCTCATTGAAAGTTAACGGCAGGCTGAGGATGGCAAGTAAACAAGCAGAACAAAGGATGGTCTTTGATGGAACGCCCGAGTAAGCCAGTTGAGTTCAAACCTCGCTCAGGCTGGGAACAATAATATAATGCTGTCCAGCGAGCGCACTTCAGGCTTCAACGATCGGCTGGATCCGAATCCCAAACATCCGCGTGTCAAACTACAAGTTCTTTTGTTTCAATTTATGTGAAGACGGCAATGCGTCCTCGGTGTGACTCCAAGCTTCAACCTTTCAAGGCTGACGTCACGGATCAACACGATTTTCCGCCGCCGTGCTCAACGCCCCAGAGTCCTCAACTCGCATAGCTGCTGACTTATCAATCGCGTTCACGACGTCGGTCTCGTCTCCATCATGAGACATAGTCGTTAACCCGTGCGCCCCCTTCTACCCAGTACTCATGCAAGTGCAGTTGGCATTCGAGTGGTTATTCACGCCGCTGAGCCCATAATCTGTCTCACTGTAGTGCCATCCGCACTTAATTAATGCATAATGTATCTCCTCAGCGCGCGCGCCACATAGAAAGCTCCGTGGCGCTGATTCTACCTCTAATAAGGTACTTTTCTTCAGTGTCTAATTAATAGGACTCGTTCTGTGTTTAGAACTATCGTGGAATCCGGCAACTGGGGTGCATAGTTCTGGTTTGCAGGCGTGGTGCACATTGCAGATCGCAGGCAGTATGCTTAAACGCCAAGCAAAGCGACGAAAGTCTCGGTACTTGCCCAAATGAATGTTTGGAAAGCTACTACAGAAACGACGTGTCATTGACACCACGCCTGTGGTGTTTTTTGTAATCTCCGGCCGAAGGTACAATCGCCATCAACGTATATTGCGTTATTGGCTTGTCGAACCAATCCCCGCTTGACAACACAAACGCTGCGTTTGATCCTCTGGGACGGTCCGGATGAGGTGTCCCTGATACAATTTATCTTTGTCTACAAACATTTACTTCGACCGGATGCCGTTGCGAACCTCAACATCACCTTGAGCCTGGCGCGAAGGACAAACGCCTGAGATGAGGGAATGTCGAACTGGGAATCGGTTGATGGCTCAGTGCTTGGTGCTCACTAATATCTAAATTCTACTATCTCAGTGGCAGTCGGATAGCCTAGTGCGAGCGGGGATGATCTGCATTTTCGATGTCACCGATAGAATTCCCGGTCAACCCCGGGAAGGAAACCTGATCGGCGTCACGATCCGAGTCTCTCTGGCTACGCCAAGGTGTTCTTGGCATTCTTAGTCACCAAAGACTCGCGAAAGATCATCGATCATCAAGCGAAACATTCGTAGTACTACTACCCCCCGCGCTAATGAACTTGAAGGTGACTCCCTGAGTCCCTGTAGGCGCTCAGGCTGTTGTGAAGTACTAGTAATCATCCGTGCGGGCGGGATTAATCAGCACGTTTCAATCCATGCGAGCAACGCACCACTGACATCAAGATCCTTCGCTGGCACATATGACGGCCGGCCTGGATCAGTGACATATTCGCTTATTCGCCGGTCCAAGAACTGCGTACAGTAATACGCGACCTTGCCGCGGTCAAATCATCTATACCACTCTTAAGGCAAATGATAAAGCATGATTCAGCAACACGTCAAATTATTGATACCGGGTTATGTAGTAATTGCGATAGTATCCGGGCTGGAGAAAGTAGCTGCTACAGACATTTTTTACATAAATAATTCATCATAACCAGAGACTCAATAAAGATTCTACTAGAGCTCCCGGGCGCCCCCATATCCGATGTTATCTCAGTCGATTTGGATTGCTCGTTGTTAACACATGTTCTTTGTGTTTTCCAGGTAAAATATTTGACGCAGGAAAGACGGGCCGATCCAGGGACAGCATACGATGTTTTATCGCTGTCACCCTGCCCTGCCCTCATTCACCCCAATTCAAGGTATGGCACATATAGTTGGACCTTTCTCTCCTGAAGAGATAAAAAGAAGCCGCACTCTCCCTCAATATTCCTCCATCTTCTTACTCCGACATGAAGTTCTATGCCACTAAGCTACTCATTCTCGCCGCTGTTACCATTGCAATCGCTGTCCCTGTGCGTTATTCCCCTGAGGTGTGATCACTCAGGACGACTGACCTTGTTTTAGGTTCCCATCGCAGGACCCGAAAATGGGCTACGGTCACTGGCACTCGACCTCGGAGTACGTCAATGCTATATTATTAAGTAGATGCACTATTTTACTCACTGTCACGTTGGATCTGGCTTCGCTCCCTCGCAGGGCGATTCTGAAGTAAGCGAATATAAAGGGAGGACGTGGGAGCGCAATCCTCAGGATGGGTCAGACTCCTTTGGCGGCAAGGGTTGGAGACGGGGGAAAGCGTTAGCATTCGGTTCCGACAACAGCTCTTGAGCTGTGTGCACGAAAAGAAAGCAAACCGAGTGGTAAACCAACCATCCACTTTCTTCTCTTATGGTGAGTGCCGTATCGTTACTAGATACTGCGTAACATTCAAGATTGATTGCATTTCAGGTCTACTCACGAACGAATTCAAACGATGTACTGTGCCGTTCCAGCGAGCTGGGTTCTGAGAATACCAGCGCAAAATTAATTACTAACAGATATCACTCGGAAAGGAGTAGCCATCTTACCATGTAAATTCAATTATTTGAACTTTCCTAAGGCTAGAATGGTTGGCCCCGATAGGCATATACACGTCACCTTCTGCACCCGCGGAGGTGATCATATGACAGTTACTGGAATGAGCTTTGTTTACTCACTCCAAAGACACCTAAGACTCGGAACACTTATACACTGTGTGCGGCGCACTGGCAGGAGATGCTGGGATCGGCGGGCCCCTTCCAGTGATTATATGCGTGAATGTCAGAGGATCCTAGCTTCTCGGGTCAAGCTCTGACTTGAAGTTTGCAAAAATTTGGAGTCGAGCGCTCGCCGCTCGAGACAGCCAGGCGCGGCTTGTCCAGCTGATACGCCACTCAAATGGTTTCATCCCGTGTGAGATAGGCGACTCTAGCACACGTCGGTAAGCAGAAAAAAAAATTACTACTGCCCCCAGATGCTGACAGTGTCCATGAGGACTCATCTTAATGGCATTGCCCGCAGACTGCACAATTGCTCCGAACTAGAATATTTTCATTCGATGAGGGTTGTTTCATCAGGAACAGCACTTTATGACGTTACCGCTTGCTGCTCTTTCATCGGCCGACCTCCAATCGGGAAAATCACTTTCAAAACTTCCATGTCCTGACTATCTTCCGGAACATCCACTTGAGGCTCCCAGCATACCACCCTCATCATGGATGTCCAGGCACGTGTTCGCGGATTAGAACAAAAATTTGGAAATTTCTTGCGGAGTTGGTAATGACCATTATCACTACCTATAATGGAAGCTGTCATCTAAATTCCCCACGGACACGCATTTACTGGGTGGGATATTCCTTGCCTCAGGACATCTTATCTTGGTCGATCGCATGCCTCTCCCTAGTTAATTCCGTTTGACAGGGCTGATGGCATCCACGGAATGCGTGCCCACTGAGTTATGTCGGTTGGAAATTTCTTTCGGCAATGCTAATGCCGCCGGCTTACGACCCTATAAGGATTGCTAAAGCGCTGGTCCTTTTTTGAACATTACAAGGCTCATTTACTAGGCGTGGTACATATCTCACATTGCCTACTATACGCCGTTATTTCCCCGGCTATGCTAAGGACGGCCAACTTCGCCAAGTTGCCGGCGCCCTGGATCACGGCTGAGGGGGGGGGGGGCGCTCAACGTTCATCCTCTACACTAATGGTACCCTAACCAGCGAGAGGCTAATCTTTTCAAGCTTCATGCATTGTCAATGTAATGAATACCGATGGCGTGGAAAATACAAACTGAAGCCTATTGCTGGCGTGGCCGCCGGGCCTCAACTTGAACGCCGACTTATTCTCACTGCACCGTGATTCTCCTGTGCAGTTACACGCTCTCTGCTTGGCTATCTTCTCTCATCTTCCTCTTACGACGGTCCGAACCATACGTATCAGATGGCCATCTTCTATGATGAGATCCCGGACAAACATCTCGAATGGATCGCCAAGCAAAAGATGTTCTGGGTGGCGACTGCGGCACTACACGGACACGTCAACCTCTCGCCCAAGGGATGCATCGAAAGTTTTCATGTCCTGAACAAGAACCAGGTTTGGTATGAGGATATGACCGGTAGTGGTGAGTCCATCGGTTGAGATGCCTGTGTCTCTGTACTCCAACTCCCGTCAGAGACTGACGATAGCTACTAGGTGTCGAAACTATTGCGCACATGCGTGAGCCTGGAAACGGAAGGATTACGATCATGTTTCATGCCTTCGAGGATGCGCCGCGGATCCTTAGAATGTGGGGAACAGGTATGGGCATACGTACCATTTAGGTGCCGCAGACAATCTGCTTATGTCGGGCCAATGGCTTACTACAGGTACCGTGCACGAATTTGGTACGCCAGAGTACGACGCGCTTGTACCACCCACACACCGTAAGGCAGGTTCGCGTGCAGCAATCGTCGTCAACGTGCATAAGGTCGCTACGGTGAGCATGTAATCTCCGTCCCTGCTATACATGATATCTGACACTTGTTTCAAATCTTACAAGTCCTGCGGTTTTGGCATCCCACAATACAAATTCATTGGTCAGCGCTCGCAACTCGAACGATGGTGTGACAATCTGGAACGGGCAGAAGCACAAGTATCCTCAGAAGAAAAAGCCCCGAATGGTATCAAAGCATGGTGGACAGCCGAAAATACTCGTAGTTTGGATGGCCTCCCGGCCCTAGAGGAGGCGCACGAAACATCTCTTGCTATTAAGAACTCCTATGATCGCGAAAGACCTCACCCACAAGCGGAAGCTAAGCTCGTCGTAATTGCATCGCCGAACTCAATTGGCGTGTTCGACACCAGGATGCTCGTCACTTTTGCTCTGGGCGTAGCAGCCACTCTAACAGCTCTGAGGTTGAGTAGTCTGTACGTGCACTGAACTGTTACCAGTATCCGTGTATTATTACAAACAACCGCGCCAGCATTCAGAGGCATTGGCGGGAGCAACCGGAACAAGGATTACAAGCTCGCCCCTCTAATTCATGTAGCGCCTGGATACGAACGAAGAAATTTAAATACATACCTAAGTGAGGATTATCACAAAGAGAAACGCTGAATCGTTCCATATAGACATAATGAAGTTATCAATTTATCGTCCACAAGTTTTGCATTTGCTCACTGCAGGAAACTGAATGCCGTTTGGCCAGTCCCAGTCTTAGACTCAACGTTGACACCGGTGTGTCGGAGCTACAATTCGTCGACGCCACCGCCTATTAGCTATTAGAGGCCACTGAGTACGTCAGAGCTGTAACCATGCAACGCGTCATCAAATTTTCTTGCTGCTATGCTTCTTGGTATCAATTATGCATATGTACGTCCGCTCGAGATTTCCACGCGCAATTACTTGTGTATGCATTCAAAAGCATATTAGTTACATATTGTTGAAGTCGGGGCTTGCGCGGACTCACAGTGCTGTTACGATGCGATGGTTTATCAGTAAAATACTTATCACGACCGGTACGTAATAAAGTAGGTGAGTCACTGATCAGCAAACCTCTTTGTTCTGAACAGATATGTACAGAGCTGTAGTGTCCCAGGAACCCCAGCCTGGTCCGGTGATTTTCTGATGTTGCGAACAAGTCCCTTCAATTTCCAATACTAATCCTCACATGTCAGTGAGGCCGACCTACAGCCCTATTACACCAACCAACGCGGGGATGCCGGACGATGAGAACACTAGTAGAGATTTGCAATCCACCAACGTTTCAAGGGAGCACGGTCCGATGATTCCCACCCCGGAGTGCCTATCGCCGTCCAGCGTCACGGAAAAAGTTTGTGCGTATGTGCTCTGTATTCGTGAGTCGCGAATTTTTTATCCCGTCTACTAGTGGCGCTTCTTCTAACAAGTGCATGATTTCGGCGTTGCCAGCTCGCAGTAACCATAAGACGACCACAACAAGATTCTAGGTGCCTCAGTCGGGGTAAGTGCGAGTTCCCAGATGTGAAGCAAAACATGACGGTGTGCCTATCCTCTCCGAATTTGAACGTTTGAACTCCAAATGGAGTAGATCGGCATGCGCAACATCCACTGTCCATAAATTGATCAACCGCATGCAACAGCCCCGCGGGTACACTCGGATATGATGTCAGTTCACGGAAAGACCCAAAACGTGTATCTCAAACACAGCGACTCAGGAACGGCGAAAGAAGGGAGGGATAATCAACCAATCAAAGATCGAATTGGTAGCGACCATCACCCCGGATTTTCGGTGATAAGACATGCGTTCAAAGGCCAGTACCTCGACCCCTGAGGAGATTTTCCGATATAGGAGACTACAACTCTATCTTTCTGTGCATTTTCACAGCACCCCCAAAGTCAAACCCCCTCCCTCTCGCCATGCGTTTCTCGCTCGTCGTGTTTCTTTCCATTGGTGCTGCTGCTATTGCTAGTCCGGTATGTTGATTCTTCGAACCCGAGTTGAGTGTAGTGACGAGCATCGAACGTATCAGGCGCCTGCACCGGTTGTGGAGGCTAAAGTCGCTTTGGAGATAGTACGACAATCCCATCCTACCCTGTGTTATAGCCTATTCAGTTAACTTGCAGCGTGCGCCTGGATCTGGACAGAGCTCGGCCCCCGATTGGAAGCGGGGAAAAGGTCCAGGGGCTTGAAAGGTCCCGATCATTCGGTCGGTTTTGTTCTTTGTGAGTACTATTCCCATCCCAACTGCGACGTGGTCAAATTTAACATTTTTCTGTTCTATTATAAAGATGTAACCTTGCAACAAGTCATATTGGGTCTCAAAAACTAGTGCAACGAATTTGAAAGTCGTTCGTGAGTAAGAAGGGTCTCTGGAACCTCGGTGTGAACCAAGTTTCTCGATCAGTCCGACTGAGAACTAAGGTGCTACCATGGGATTGGTTCAAGCCACTGAACGTTATCACGATAGGATAGCCGATCGTATAGGTAGCGACCGCAGATACTCTCAGGGCCGATGCCATGCCAAGTGCTGCGCAACATACATCATAATTGTTCTCTTTGCTTCTGAATGGGTCCACGATTTGGAAAAATGCAACCTTCCATCTTCTATGCAGTCACTCAGTCACTGGGGTCGGCTGTTAGAATTGTGACGCGAGCGCAGTGACCATGGCGGAACTTCGATATATTCATATTTCGATGGAAGTTTCTTTTGGCGGCAGAGAGTCGCCGTGAGCGCGGTCACTGCTGTTCATGTCGGCTTCCGTAGCTTGAGATTTTGAGACTGATATGTGCTGACAGGTCACATGGTTTTGACAAGGAGGATATTTTTTGGCGGATCACGCCACTCGAACTTCCCTTTTATACCTGCTGCTCTTTTTCCTCCTGCGTTTTCCCAAGTTAACTCCTTTACATCGTTTCCCCGCATTCATTTGGAGCAGAACGTACAACAATGGCCATAAAGACTCATACCTGGGTGACGTTGTGGTTCCTTTTGACCGCACCCGTCATCATTTGGGACGCGATGTACTGTTTCATGAGGTGTGTGCATTATGCAGATGACCCGTGTGGTGACTCGATCGAATTCGCATCCTTTAGACCTCGCTCGATGGTCGGAGGTGATCTGCACTGGATCTGGGAGCCATATGGGCTATACCAGGACATAGATTACGTGAGTCCACTTCTCCCGGCCCATCAATTCATTTACTTAAGTAATTTTCATTGACTTCAATGTTCACTAGGTGTATGGCCTCAAAGCCCTCGAGGAAAACGATGGTTTTACCAATGCACAGTGTATGGCATTTTTTAGTCCTTTTTACCTCTACTAATTTTTTCTTCTCCATAACAGCCCTTCTCAATTTTGTGGAGACAGCTTTGAACCTCGTCTATCTTTACCTCGCCCACGCGCGTAGCTGGTCTGGAGCACCCCTGATTGGCTTCGCTGCCGCGACTATGACGCTTTCCAAGACGGTACTCTATTGGGCCCAAGAGTATTACTGCGGTGGGTGTGCAATCGGACATAATGCGTGGGGTACCCTGTTGGTTTACTGGGTATTGCCAAACGGGTGGGTGTCCGTTCCTGACTTCTTATTATACCCGGTTCACCTTTACTCATCATGGCTCTCTTCTCGTGCGTCAATCTGATGCTCCCCTGATAGGCTCTGGATTGTATTCCCAACCATGATTGTTTGGCGCCTTGGCAATGACATCATTGCTTCTCTCTCCACCTCACGGACCCCAAGCAAGGCGATGTCCCAGTCTGAAAAGGCGCAGTAAAACTAGGACATCGATCAATGCGAACATCATTCGGGTGACCAGAACTCGGAGATGTGGAGCCAAACGCGCGCCCAGTGGCGTGTCCACCAAGAACGTTGTACCGCTCTTCTTATGCTACCATCTGGGACAGACATATACTAGAGACGCTCATAATCTTCAGTGTGTAAATAAATACTTGTTTGCAAAGGTCGTACCTGAAAAAGCGGGAGTGTACCAGATTGATTGTTTCTATTCAGTCTGGCTCAGCAACTTATCGGTGAACGAAATCGTGCAGACGGGCTTTTATCTCAGTCCCTTAGTCCGTGGAGGCTGGGCATGCACTCAGATGTCACTTCGTTTAGCTTGCGCATAAATATTGAGTCCCTAGAACCGCAATCAGCTGGTTCTCTGTCAAACACATGCACCTGCGATGACAAACGTCAGGCTGTTTTCCAGGTTCTAGACCGTTTCAACGGATCCTGGGGGGATGATCGATGATTAATGATCGGATTTACGAAGACACCAAATTCTCACCTTTCTAACCATTTCAAATGCTGATATCATGGCAGCTATGTTTGTACAAGTTACGGGCGCTTCCACATAAATACCACTGAGCTACCTCCGGAAGACGGTCTGCACGCCAAGCAGTGCAGTGAACTACGAACGACTTTCGTGACGGCACGCGGGGCAGGTTGCAAGGACAGTGAAATCCATGATTTTCTAATCCGTTTGAACTATTCTGCCGCATGTCTCAAGTGGTCACGAGTGTCAACATCGCAGCCACTTCCTGGCAGCACTCCACTAACCTCGAGCCGTTGGCCTCTCAGTTGCTATCAACCCACTCCCTCACTAATCACTTCGACGAGCCTATCACCGCCCATACCGCCAGCTCTCCTAAGCCTGGAGCCCTGGAATAAGCCGTCGCTGGTAGGGATCACGCCCGCCAAACCAACTTCCTCGCGGACACACTATCTCAGTCACCCCTCCGAGTCTTCGTTCCTAGCCGCGCGGACACGGCGTCAACCATAACCTATTAACACCACATACTACTCCCTTATCCTACATGGTACCATACCGACGTACAATACCCTATGCCCGCTCCATAACCCTTCAACGCCCAGCCCCATTTACCTCAAGTACCAGCGTCTCGCCTGTAGATAATTAGTCTAGCTCGAATCGAGGAACTACTCTGGTAATATCGTGCGAAGACTCTTCTCGTGTTACGATTGCTGATCGGAACTAGCTAGTCGCGATCTGCAATCGTAACACACACTCCGCTGTGGTGGAACGCGAAAGTCCATGCAAGATGATCGATGAGATTTATGCATCATTACCATCATTAGGTACCACATGCATTATGAGAAAGTCCACTGTAGTGATAATCTGAGATTACTGGCAATCCCACATCAGCAAATCGTCCATGGCATTAGCCGGCACTTAACCGCAATTAATCACACTTATGCCCCTTGACAAGTGGTCTAAGGGAGAATCGTACAAGATGCCTAAGGC
Organism: Zangia roseola; assembly: GCA_038090095.1. Classification (NCBI taxonomy): domain Eukaryota; kingdom Fungi; phylum Basidiomycota; class Agaricomycetes; order Boletales; family Boletaceae; genus Zangia; species Zangia roseola. The sequence goes on from JBBPMD010000275.1 coordinate 22,352, forward strand.
CACTCGATTTTTTGAGGTTCACTCGTATGGTCGCTGATTATCCCACTTTTGACACTTGGAAGGATTGTCTCAAGAGCCGAAAGTAGAGAAAGTGATACCAGCCGTCCATTTGAAAAATGTAGTAGGTACAATAAAAATTGATTAAAGCAGCGGTCAAAGACGTGAAAAAAGTTGTGAAAAAGGGGGTCGAAGATTAGGAAAGATCATTAAAAATGTGGTCAAGGACGAGAAAAAGACAGGAAAATGGGTTAAAAGATCTCGAAATTCAGGAAAAATGCCATAAAATATTGAAAAGTCTCGTGAAAGGTGAACAGAAATGAGAGTGAGGGCATGACGGTGAGATCTAATGGAGGGTGGCAACAGCAGTGACGAATATGGACAAATGATCACATCGAATCTAGTGAATCGTCAGTTACCTCCATGCTATGGACCTAACTGGAAATATTGTTGAATGAATAGGTGTGTGGGTGTTGGGCGACTAACTCAGAGGGGGGGCGACTGCAACGCTGGCCTGGACAAGGTGATAATCGATGGGGATCTCCCATCGATCTCTTGTCCAGTATATATATCCAAGGTGTATAAACAGGTACAAATACATTATATATATACTGTGGATATGATGACTAACGCGGGACGACACACCGGCGAGCTTCTAATTTCAACAAATATTACCAGAGTAACGAGCGTGGGTCCACCTCAGGCAACACTTTTCGGGAGCAATTGCAATCTTACTGACCCATTTCCTTTGTAGGCAATAATCCATCTCACAGACCACGCCTCGAAGAGGCATCCACCTCTTCATGGGTATCCCACCCCTCCCGTGCGCCCCCCGTGCGCCCCTCTTGTGCCTCGCACACGGCCCCTACGTATCACCCGCCTGCTTGCTCTGTTCTCCCCTCGTCTGTCCCTCACCCGTCCCTCTTTCGTCCCTCGCAGACTTCCTTCAAGTTACGCCACACGTGCTATAGCATGCCTTCTGTCGTTATCTCTCCGCCGTTATCTCTCCGCCGTTATCTCTCCGCCGTTATCTCTCTTGCTTTTTTTGTCACTTTCTTTTATTACCCTTTCGCAATGCCTCCCCGACTAGCTGCCCGTGCTACCCAGCCGTTCGTCAAGGGCGTTGGAGTCCACTTTGAAAGTCCAACCCGACCATGAGACAAACGGAAGACGCAAACATTCACCCATATTGCCGGGCAGAACATCAAGCATCGTCGTCTCCTTGATAAGCTCCAAAAACTGAAAGAGAACAGCTCCTCTCAGGTGGACGAGACAGACGTCCCTGACATTGCCTCTCAACTCCCCCAGGATTCCGAGCAGATCAGTCAAGATTTCAATCCCATTGACATTTGCGATTACAATGACAAGCCCGTGGATACTGATGTCCCCCTTGACAATGATCATTGGCCTGCCATCAGACACCGTATCCTTCCCGACCAATCTGCAGAACGTTTGTATCATAGCTGGAAGTCACTAATTCCCTCTCTTGTGATTCAATATCTCCAATATGTCTCCCGAACCCTTGGCCAGCCTCTCCCAACCTGTCCGCGCTCCCTCTCCCTATGTCATCGTGACGATTGCACACCCAAGTCAACTGGAATCTTGGCCTTATTTTTCGATTGTAAGTCGTATTTCCTCTCAGACATCAGCAAACCAGCCATTCCCATTAGCCGAGCCTCCAGCTTCTCGAGGCTTTTAGCCGAGCGCCTAGTGTGGGAACTTCCAGCACAGATTATTCCAGCCCTGTCCAAGCTAGTGATCACCTCACCACTTGAAGGTTCAGTCATGAATATGTCACAATCATGACTCATCCCCTAATTTCCTTTAGCGACGTGCCAGCCTGAGCGTTACTGTGCCTGCTGGCAAACACCCATATCATGCCATCATTCCGTCCGCTTGGCATCTGAGCCTACTACTACCAATCCCTGGCCCAAGTTCGTGACTCGGACTGGGGATCACCACGCTGGCAACCTTCAAGTTAGGCTTCAAGTCGCCCAGAGTCACTGGCAAGCTCTGAGTCGCACCCAGGCGACAATGTTACTACGATGTGACAAACCACTTACAACGACCGTCACAGTCTCGAGATCCCTCCCACCGTGCCATATCCCGTGGCTAGTACAATGCGACAATGCGATGACACAGTTCCGTTGCCGCATCGTCATCTTGTCGCCAGGGCCCTCTCCCTTTGTTTTTCCCGCCTTCTACCCCCCCTTGCCTTATTACGACTACAACGACAGCACGGCACCTCGACGCGATCCGTTTCTCCTATGCCCAAGTCGTCGTATTGTCCTTGTCTCTCTATTGTCCTTGTTTCTCATTGTGGTGACACGGCGAGACGATGATGTAGTATTGGATCGCTGGCACCATTCGTCATATCATCACCTCTTGCTGACCTCCTCCCGCTTCCTCTCGATGTGGCCAATAACAGCGTACTAGCGGTGTGCGGGTACAGTGGCCTCCACACTCGGCGGTATACCATGGTGTAACTTGAACATCAGTTGTCAGAACATAGTACACGCAATGTGTAGTCTAGCGTGAGAGACAAATTCATTGAAATTGGTACAGTGATTACACAGCTCGAAGTTACAAAGGCTGCTAGTCAAGAACAACATCAAGAGCCGTGAATGCGGGAGCGGAATCTGAGTTGTGACTAAAAGTTATTCAACAGATGAGTGAATAATATAAGCACTTACTAGATGATGTGCGAGGACGGCATCGAGGTAAACTTTGATCTTGACACATAGCATACTCAGCAGCAATGGAGCCTAAGTAGCCACTTTCTCGAATTGAAAGTCGGACATGACCCACTCGTTCGTCCGCATTGCTCAGGTCCTCCTCTGCCCTCTCAAGTTTGATTCGATTCAGTTGTAAGGCGATAACATTGCGGTGAATTATCTCGAACGCGAGATCTTTCCTGAGCGCGGATATGAGACGATCACTGCAGGCAGCCTTGAGGAGGAGGAAAGCCTCTTGACTACTAGTGGGAGGAGCGGTGCGCTGCTGGACAGCTTGCTTTTCTTGCTGGCGATGGATCCTGAATGATAAGTCTGAGCCACAATTAGGGTATAGAAACTTACCCATAGTACGCCAGAAAGGTCGGATAGAATATCACTAACAACCCTGACTGTATCTCGCAGGTTGGGTCAGTCGTCCGTGAATAGCTGAACACGTGGAGTTGATTGGACATCGCGATGTATCGCGGAGTCCCTGCTTGAGCGTTCGGCCTCAGGCTGATTGTCGATCCTACGCCACTTCATAGGAGAATCTGGTCAGGGGTCGCCAGAGGCAATGTTCAGTGCAGAAACTTGAGAATCAACTTGTGGCATGGAGTTGACTTGTGGCATAGATACTAAGTGTGACTTGGGAGGTGTTGATGACCCCATATATGTGGCTTGGGAACTCGCAACGTGTTAGTAATTTAGGGCCTCGCATGAAACGCACGACCGCCAGTACTCACTGTTTTACTTTGAAGAACGACTTCGAGGCAACTGCTGGACTGTCGCTGCCATGCCTCGGGCCAAAGCGATTTATGGGAAACCTAAAACAATCTGATGCCCTCACTGTGGAAAGAAGTTCCGCACAGTCACTAACGTTCTGCAGCACTTGAACCAACCCTTGGGCACCTGCTACGGGAAGCCACTCTTCGAAGCAGTGTACCACCATGAAGTCGAAGTGGAGGCTCCTACCCACCATTCGGACGACTCTCTTCCCCTAGACGGTTTCGAAGACCCTCAGGCTGATATTGGTGAATCGCCATCTCATCGCGACGAGAATTTTGAGGAGGGCATGGAGGAGGACATTGAGATGGACGTTGAGGTGGACAATCCTCCTTTGCGTAGTCCCATCGTTCCGATTTCGAGGCAGCAAGCTCGGTTCGTAGAGTCATTCGAAGGATGTGCGGCAATCTTTCCTGGCGGACAAACGTTCATGGGTGCTTTTCGAGAAGACCAATTTACGCAGCAACGACAAGAAAACATATATTTTCCCTGGGCATCGAAGCAGGAGTGGGACTTCGCCTCTTGGCTGTTATGGTCTCGTCTCAGTATGGCAGCGATCGATAGCCTTCTCTCACTCGATATTGTGAGTCGTTTATCTTGATGTTACCGTACCATATTCTGACGTTCGTCAGATTAAGACCATGTCCCTTTCTTTCTGTTCTTCTAAAGAACTCAGAGCATGCGCAGAGATCCTCCCACACAGTCCGCAATGGGTATGCAAAACGCTAAAAACCCTTCACCCGGTCAAACGACCGGTCCGCCTCTTCTACCGAGATCCCATCGAGTGCCTGCAGGCACTCCTCAGTCATCCGCTGTTCGAACCACACATTTCATTTGTTCCGCAGAAGGTCTGGACGTGCGCTGCAAAGATTTGTCGTATCTACGACCAGTGGTTGAGTGGTGAGTGCACTTGGAATATGCAAGTAAGCCTATCCTGGTCTTTCTATTTGCACTCGTATTCATGCGTGTCAGGAGAAGCTACTGCAAGGCTCGACTCTCCTCGGAGTCATCTTGTCGGAAGACAAGACAAATATATCTATCATGAGCGGGAACCGGATGGCACATCCCCTTCTTATTAGCCTCGTCAACATCGACTCCCGTATCCGCAGCAAAACATCCCTACATGCTTATCTCTTACTCGCGTTACTCCCTATCGCAAAGTTCATACACAAATCCAGCCGCATTCGCAGTCTTCATCAAGATCGGCTGGTACATGAGGCACTCAACACTATCCTAGCTCCCCTCAAGACTGCTGCCACAGTTGGGGTCATGATGAGTGACCCAGCGGGAAATCTTCGTTATTGCTTCACACCGATTGCTTCATGGATCGCGGATACCCCAGAAGAAAGCCTTTTGGCGGCGACTGGTCCCAAGGTATCTCCAGTCACCGTTGCAACATCCAAGCACTTCGGGGATGCTCATCGACACGAGTCCCATACCGCAGAAACGACCCTCGCCGCAATCCGTACAGTCTGCTCACAACACTCCCCAATCGACTACAATAATTTCCTCAAGGCTATCAAGCGATTGGGTCTCAACGGTGTTGTCAAACCATTTTGGAACGGATGGCCTTTATCGGAGCCCTGCTACTTCATCACCCCTGAGGTTTTACACCATTTCCATCGATTCGCGTGGGACCATGATATTCAGTGGTGCATCAAGGTGGTAGAAGCAGCCAAGCTCGATTTCCGGTTCACCCTGATACAAACGCTTACAGGGTACCGAGCCTTTGATGAAGGGATATCAGGACTGAAGCAGGTGACTGGCCGAGATCACCGCGCAGTCCAGCGATATATTATAGGTGCTGTGGCTGGGAAAGCACCATGCAGGTTCCTTATTGCTGTTCGAGCCCTACTCGATTTCCGATACCTGGCCCAAGCACCCGTCTTTACTGGCGAATCTCTTGATAGGGTCGCAACTGCTCTGCAGGAATTCCATGACAACAAGGATGCAATTGTGCATCTTGGAGTACGGAATAATTGGGAGATACTGAAACTGGAGCTTTTGCAGAGTGTCGTCCCAAGTATCCAGCAGTCTGGGGCGGTGATGCAATGGAGCGCCAACATCACTGAACATGCTCACGTCAACGAGATCAAGGAGCCGGCTCGCGCAGGTAATAATCAAAATTACTACAGTCAAATTGCACGTCATCTTGACCGGCTAGAAAAGTGCTTCTGTTTCGATCTCACAACACACATTGAAGAATATTTAGCATCAGATTGAACGGATGATGCCAAGGACGAGGACGAGGACGAGGACCACGAACTGGATACCGAAAAACGTGCCATCGCCGAGTATTCCACCCCAATGCGTCAAATAATTGATTACTTCACCATCTCGAAGGCCCTCATCCGTGGGCTTTATCCCTCTGCTCCCAGACCTTTCTGCACGTTTGCGACGGGAACGACTGCCTTTCATCTCGCAATGAAGCCGTCACTGAAGATGAGCCTTGGGGAGGCTGCACTGAAGTACAAACTCCCGGACCTCATTACGGCTGTCACAGCATATTGTACCCGAGAAAGAGACGCCTCCGAGACGCCTCCTGCAGATTGGAGGCTCCAAATTTGGCACAAAGTGCGGATCCAACAGGTCACGTACCATGAGAAGACTCTAGACTCCCCTCAGACCCTCCGCGCGATGCCCCTGATGACCTCGAAACCATATGGTCAGTACGACGCGGTGATCATTAGTCCCCAGCATGAGAGTGACTGGCCAACACGTGGCCTGGAAGGTCATTCTGTTGCCCAACTCAGGGTCATCTTCCGCGTATTATCTTTAGATGTGTTCTTCGCTTATGTTCAGCACTTCCGCATCGTTCCTCAAGGCGGTCCCTCGAATGTGAGCTTGCTAACAGGGATGCATCTATTGAAGCATGCGGTAAGGGCCAACGGTCTTTGAATCGGCGAAGTAATTCCCCTCGCCCTGGTGCGTTCCCCTGCTCATCTGATCCCCCACTTCGGTCATGAAGCCAATTCCCATTTAACAAAACTGAGTAGCTATGAATTAAGCACGGAGTTTTGGCTCAACAAGTACTGTTCGAAAGAGTTCTATTATGCGCTTTCTCCCACAAATCCTTAATAGATCCCTGTGTTCACATTTCAAAATGTGTTTAGTTTGTAGTATCAACGGAGATTATTGATTGTTTGAGCCAAATCGACGAAGTTCGATGATCAATAGCACATCCTTGCGGCGGAAGAGTGGACGCGTTTCCAACTCACCCTCAACCTTCATGACCAACGACCAAGCAGGCGCGACACTGATGCCGCAGCAGCCTGAGTGGCGGGCTAAGGCAAGCCTTGGGCAATTATACCTGAAAAGGGCAATGTTTTGAGTTTTTTTATACTTGCAGCCGCTCGGGCCAAACCACACGCCATACAACAACCTACATGTCAGTTTCTAGCCCATAAAGCCTGAGATATACTCACTGAAAGATAACAGCTATCGAGTTGTATAGCCCTGGATTACAGGGCTAAGGCCGACGGCGAACGCAGTGCCATGGATGAGCTCCTTAAAGCTGACATGGATGCCACCCACTGGCAATTGGACAAACGACAGAGCTTAGAACTCTTGGAGTTCCTCTTTCCGGACCACTGCATACTCCGGAAGGGTGGTGCTTTAGAAGGATCCTCTAGCTCATTCACAATGTCGCAGATTCTGAACTTCCTCGAACAGAAGGGACTGTGGGGTGTACTTGCACCGGATCCCCCTTCAGACGAGGACGAAGTCTCAAAAGTGGTTGAATTACCTGGAAGTTCCTCATCGAAGCACCCCTCGTCCAACACTAAGGGTCACGGTTCAAGAATGTCAGAAATCAAGAAGAAGGTGCTAAAATCCCTGGAAGTGCCCAAGCAGCACTGGTTGCCCAAGTCGAAATGTCCCGACCTTCGCAGCGAAGCCATCACTGGGCACGAATCCAACCTCACGCATTTCTTCAACGCCGTGCTTCAATCCGCTAAGCAAGCGACAGGGCTTCAGTTTCTGTACATTGATTGTTTTCTTTTTTGCTTGTGTTCAAACGCTCACCGATTGTATTTAGAAAGTGGAGCAGCGACTCTGCTAACAAGCCACTAAAAGGTTACAGATTAGACTCTAAACGGAAGCCAGATATTTTGTTATTTGAGCCAAAGGGGAGCGGATGGGCACACCTAGCATCATTATGCGAAGTAAAGAACAAGGCCGAGAAATCAAATGAGAGAGACTCCTACATCCAGCTTGCTGGTAAAACGGCATGCTTATTGTTCATGCAAGAGGGTCACCACGCTGCCCCATCTATCCGCATGCTCGGTTCTGAAATCTACTTTACGTTTTTCGACCGTGGCGGGTCGCTCTCTACCTGCAGGTTCGATATTCATGATCACCCAAAGATACTTCTACGCATCCTGATTGGCCTCTCCTGTTACCGCCAGAAACCGAACATCCTCGGTTATGACACCACTCTCACTTGGGAGAAACGCGGAGGTACCCCACGAAAGGTGCTTACGGTATCCGTTCGCGTTGGATTGGATATATTGTCCATCCAAATACACCTCACCAAACTATTATTCATTTCCGACAATCTTTCCGGTCGCAGCTCAACGGTATGGCGGAGCGTGGTGACGGGCTATTCTGGAATACCGAAATATGCCGTGATGAAGGACACATGGCACGATCCTCTCAGGAAGTACACCGAGGGGGCTATACTTCGCATTCTCAACAAGGCCGGGATCGAGGGGGTCCCGACCCTAATATACGATGGTCAAGTCCAGACGAAAGCTTTCGACAAAGATGGCAAGCAATTCTCAGTGAATTCTTCGACACACAGCATTCGGGCAGCATTAAGTCTGTATCCCAGTGAAGTGGGCAAATACCAACTCCGGGTTTTATACCGACTGGTCTCCGAACCTCTTGGTTCTCTGCTGGCAGATTTTCGGTGCCTAGGTGAGCTACTGGTTGTGTTCTTGGACTTCGTTGTCGGTAAGTACCTATCGTTTAAGATCATCGGAGCATTTTTTGATTCAGGCAATCAGCGCATAGGGAAGCCCTCAAAAAGACCCATATTTTGCACCGTGATGTTAGCCTAGTGAACCTCCTCCTTGCGTTTACAAACCACAAGCGCGGGGATCATCGCTCGGAGATGGACAAATTATCATCGGACTCGCAAAATATTTTATGTGCGAAGATTTCGCGTCTTGAACGAAGAGGAATACTTGTCGATTGGGGCTATGCTATCCCAGTCGTTCCAGATCACTCACCCGTGCCAACCGTGTCGCCCACCCCCTCATCAAGTGCAGTTCGTAAATTCCCATCAAAGGCAACCTCTCAGCGCCCCGCCGAGCATAATCCCAACCCTTCTGTTCCATCAAGCACAGTTCCCTCTTCGCTGACCACAACCCTCCCTGTCCGCTATGCCACGTCGAGCACAGTTCCTACCTTGCCGAGCACGACACCTCGTGTCGAGCACAACCCTTGTACCCCTGGACCCTCCCCACTAAATCCCACTGAAAATATACAAGACTCAGTTGACTCACACAAAGTCCCGCTTCCCGACAATTTGGTGTATGTAAAGCCAATTGGCTCAACGGGAGGTGGGGGGTTAACTCCGATCACGCAACTCTCTCCTGAGCAATGTGTCGTGTTGCTGACCAATCCGTTGGAAGATAAACGCGCCACTGACGACGCAAACCCACTTCATCGAACTGTAAGTTCCATTAAGTTCATGCACGATGGTCAAACTGACCATTTATATTTCAGGGGACATGGTCATGGATGTCTTCCAAGCTGGTCATGGCGGGTCCCAATCAGCCAGTCATTCATGATGCGACTCATGACTTAGAATCCTTCTTTTATGTCCTTGTGGGATTGTCACTCTCTTCGACGAACCTGGCAAACTCAAACCTGACAAGGAACTGCAGAAGTGTTTCGACAAGCTTTTCAATACAAGCGAACCGTCCATCTTCAAAATGATTGTCATTCAATCCAATCTGACTTGGGTCCCGTTTATTGTACAATGTATTTCACCATATTTCCAACCCTTCATACCACTCCTCGACAACCTTCGACGAGAAATAATCTTACCTCTCAAGAGCAACGAAAATAGCAACTTCATTCGCGACACCCACATCACCCATGAGACAGTCATCAAATTTCTTGTTTTGGCTCTCGGTGAGCTTCCCGACAAGTTCTGGATGCTAAGTCCCGTATTCAACATAGAAGACTGGGATCCTGACCGCATCGATGAAAACTTCAATGAATGCGAGTCAGGGAGTGACGACTCGGATGGTGACGATGGGGACTTGAGCTCGACTCCACCAGTCATGGAAAGGGATGTTGGTGGTCGTTGAGCCGCTCGCATGCTTGGTTGAAGCATCCAAGAGCTGAGTCGGAAGCGAGCTCCCGTCATGTCCGCATCGGATGACGAGCCTCTTGCAAAACGCCTTCGATCTTCTGACCATCGCCCCCGTCTCATGCACCCCAGAGGACAAACCACGAGTGGAGCTGTGAGTAATCGTAATCGCAGAGCATGACTTATTTCACATCTTGATCCCTCGTATGCGCCCCGGTGAGCGTATTTATCATCCGCCTCGTTGGCCATCTGTCGCTTGCCGCGTCCTGATTTTTTATGTGTTCGCTTATTACCTGTTGTTGTAGTCTTTGCACAGATACTTACTTACATAAATTATCAATGTACACTGGCATGCAGTACCAACGAAGCCTGAGTCTATAAAGACACGAGCAACTTGAAGCTGGAGAGTGCCAGCCCCCTTGCCCCAACCTGAGTACTATGCCTCCCAAGCAGAAAGTAACCAATAAAACTAGCGGGTCGAATTCCCACGCTCCTTTGGGCGACCTCGATGTTCAAGGTGCACCGAACTCAAAACGGCAGAGAGCTGAGTCTCCAGGTGAGCGAGATGACTTTTTTTTCTTGGTGAAACAGACCAATACCAATATCCGGAGATGGGGACGGATATAGGGCTCGTTGGTATGTTGTGGGTTTACTGGCACAAGGGCCACCACTAGCTGATGAATAGGCGTTGCTCTATGAAGAGGCTTGGCGTATGTTCACAAGTATCACAGTAGATGCTTGGGCAAAAGAGATCGAGTATAAAAGAACTGAGGACTTAAGGTCACTCAGTGCTAAGCTGTTACAAACGCGCCTCTAACCCCTATCTTCTTCAACCCTTATGCTCACACTCACAAGGTCGCTAGCGGAACAACACTCTTCGACACATTTACCTTTTGAAGTCATGTGACTTACACGTGTTTCACCTCATGTCAAGGCTGTCCTTGGAACGAACTCCGATTGGCTGCCACAAGTACACTTCTTATTTAATTACCGCTTCATTAATCGTGGCTAGATCTAAGATGGATCTCATGGGAACATTCTCACGAATGCTTCTCTTCCATTCTGCCACA
>JBBPMD010000276.1:0-33021 GCA_038090095.1 Zangia roseola
AAAACAAGAGGTTGGTGGCAAGTGCGGAGAAACGGCAACCAAATCAAACAAGACAGGGACGTTATATACAGGAGTGCTAGAATAGATACGCGGGGTCTCTACGGTGCCAGTGTGGGCTGCCCAAGCGCGAGCAAGTAATTCATGCGACAGTTTTCAGGAACTCGTCCGCTATGACCCCCACAGAAGAGTAATACTGCTGCTTCTATAACGTTGTTGGCGTCACTTGAAGAGTCACTGGTGATACGTCTGATCTTATCGGACATACAAAACGTGTGAGCTGAATAACGTATGGAGTAAAGCCTGCCGCATCCAGAGATCTAACGGTCCAGACACTTACACCACTCCAAGCACGAGATACTCAGAGCATGTCGTAACCAAGCCGCACATGAGCTCGTCACCCTCTCTGAGCGCGACGTTTTCAGAATGCGATCGCACCATCTACTAGGTGGGCCGGACAGCAAGGGAAGCCAAGACCGCATCGGCCCTGCTTGTAATGACGCACTGTCTGCGAAACCCGCGGGCGAATTTACCACAAACTCGTAAAGTCTGCTAAACAAGGAACAGTCCGCTGACTGTACTGGGAAAAATGAACACGTGGCAGTGACACAGCTTGCCCATCACCTAAGGTTAAGCGAATACAAATACTCCATCCTGAGACAACTCACAGCCTTGCCCAAATGACTGTGGATTGCAGGCACCACCTGCAGCTTATCATGGTTACAAGGTTGCGCACGCCTTGAATGGCTTTCGGTGTCTACCCAGCTTGTGCAGTTCGCCCATAAAGGCAGGAAGAATATTATCCAAACGAGCCATAGTAGTATGAGTATACGGTGGGAGAACGGCATACCCATCGGCTTTTGGGTGTCAAACACGCACAGGTCTAGATTCGACCAGTATGGTCAATATGTATGAAAATTGCCACATGACTGTCAGAACTCAGCACACTGACAGGGCGGGAAATGGGAGTTTGAGGACGACAAACGGGGCTGCATGCGAAACCTTGCGAGGGTAAGTTATAGGGTTGTCTTGGAGAGGCAGTGCCTGCGAACCAGTCGGTTGCCAGGGTGAGATATCTGCCACAAGTTAGGACCCATATTGCCGTGAAGAAACGTACTTGGCAAAAGGAGCGGCACTCACTGACCGTCGGGCGCAACCAATGTTACTTGGATGTCTTCGTCATGGTAATCATGCTTGAATATCTATCATGATCCCATTCCATCACATGATAGTCTAAGAGCACCTCACGTGATGTCTCACGTCCAAGTTGCTTTTTGGACGCGCCAATATTATTATATTTGTTCAACCAAGCGGCCATCTGCTGAGAGCATCACTATCAAACTACCGCTACGATGTCTTCCACCTTCACCCCAAACGACTCCCCTGCTTCCGCACCTATCCAGCCAATGCATAATCCTTCTCAAGCAGCACATATCGTCGTTCCTCAGGCACCCCTCGGGAATGCGACGAACGGGACAATGATTGCTCCAGGCATGGGCGTGAAGGCACTTTTAGCCAAGAAGATGGCCAAGTCCGAGTACGCCAGCCGTTCAGGCAGTGGATGTGTTGCTGACTGCCACCAGTAACCCCCAGTTTATCTCGCCCACCGATAACATGGTGACGCCAGTCACCCAAAAGCTCAATGCCGCTAGACAAAAGCGATTTGCAAAGTGCGTGGTACACCCAGCTTCAAATGAACGAAACTGACAACGAGTTCTACCAGAGGTATAAAAGCGACAGGCAATCTCTTTTCGACCACGGAGAAAGAACGCCTGGCATCGGACGAAAGCGATCCAGAAGTATCAGACCCTCAGCCATCAGCGGCACCTGTACACGATGACGCCAATCCGTTTGAATGATGAATCGAGAATGGACAATGTCTTGTAAGAGTATGATAATACCTCCCATATCTGTCATAGCATTAGATTGTGTTAGCTATCTCGCTGAATCTCCCTTGTCTGTACTCTTTGTAGTGTCTGCTGTATGCCTATGATTATTCCCACGCATCGTCCTCGTTATCTTTGCTCGCTGCACCTGAGCTTGCTTCCGTCACGACTTTCATCATGGACATGCCCGACGAGCACACCGAGCTCACTCCCGACACGATTGCCTCTGCTCAGGAGATTGACGACGTAGTCTCACAATTCAGATTGTTTACCAGACGACTTTCACAACAGTCAGTCCGTCTCCGCGTTTCCAAGTCGGCCTCCTTCACTTTTTAATCGTTTAGGCAGATGCAAAAATTCTTTAACAAACTCCCCCAGATAACGGAAGCCGACCTAGTCGCTTCTGGTCACCAAGGTAAGCCTGCATCGGTACCGGCACTACGTGTTGACGCCTACTCGCGGACACGCCGTGCATAATAGATGACGTATGCCCCATATGCTTCAACTCCTTTCTTGCGACGCTCGCAGAGGAAGAAGTCGCCCGTGCGATGGACTCGCCTGCTCATCCAGTCGATGAGCTGGGTGTCACAAAGTTGCAGAACACATGTGGCCACATCTTTTGTCGCAAAGAGTACGTCGTCGTTCGTTCACTGACCTGATGAAACGTGCTGACCCACCCTTCATTAGCATCATCAAGTGGGTCACAGAAGGGGTTGGTTGCCTTTATCCTTTTGAAAACTCGGCTTCATCTCTGCTAGTAGCATGATTCTTGTCCGGCCTGTCGAAGACCACTAGTAACAGACGAGGAACGTCGAGAGGGTGGCTTCTCACCTTCTCTTCAGCCTGGAGATAGCTGGTTACGGCCCTGGCTTGTGGACCCCAATATGGTTGCGAGGGACACCAGTCTACCTGCTCCAGGACTATTGCCCCTGTCCATCGACCCCTTCCGTGCTTTCGGCGCGGCAGAGAATGAGCGGCATCAGTTTCCGGGGATGTATTCCTGATATCACGTCGGTCGTAAATTTCAATTACGCCTCCCCTCCATTCTTTGGAGTACCCTGCTATCTATTCCATTTTAGGTGCAGACAGAGATACTGCTTGTGCGTATGAAAGGGACAATGAGCATGACGAGTAGTGTAAAAATCGAATGTCCATCGAGAAACGGAAATATGAACGCTGGTTATCAACGAAAGTAGATGAGGACTAATTTGGTTCATGGTCCATGCAAAAAAAGAAAAGGCCATATCTGCGTGCTTGACATGTTTAGTCCTCTAGTTCCTCCGGCAGCATCTGAATAAGTTGCGCTTGAACCAATACCACAAACACTAAGCCGTCTTATAAGCGAGGGAAAATACCACGAGAGAAAATGACTTACTCCTGTAAACCGCACAGCGGCGAGCGCGAATGTGGAATATAAAATCACTGCGAAGTAAATATTCTGTTTATATCGCAAGTCCTGTTCATCCTGAACGGCATCCTGTGCAGTTGTAAGACCGTTGATGTTTTCGATCGTAACCGCAAGGCCAGCGTTCGAGAGCATCCAGAATGCAACGAGCCGTGTGCGGAAAGTCTTGTTCTGATCGTCCATAGTAGGCTTCTCGACGACCTCCTTAACTTCAATCTTGGTCACAGCACGCGTAACAGTTTCTTTGAATGCGGCATCAACGTCCTCTTGGATGCGATGCGTGTCCTCAACAACAGGAGCATCGGCATCCTTGCTCTTTGACGAAGAGACCGACGGAAGTGCTTCAGCTTTGTCACTACCTTTGGTACCCCAAGAGACCTGTGAAAGCGTGTCAGACGCATATGATTGCACAAGTCACTCAACCCACGTCATGCAAGTTACAGAATGCGTAAACATTCAGGACATTTGTGAAACTTGGCGCCAGGCAGAGATATTGGAAGAAACTGGAGAACATATGCCAAGGGTCCCGCTGTGGTCGCGGTGTGTTCATTATCCCACCGCAGGAACAAAAAACTCACGTAGAGGAAAGACGCGATAAAGTAGATCCCTGGAAAGACCCATTGAGCCTCGATCAACGTCCATCATTCTATAACTTACCGAATGTTGAAACCATCGCCGCAATCAAAGCACCGACCGGGGGAGTGAAGAAGGTCAAGATAACTTCCGCCGTGGTCTTATTCTTCAGCTCATTGGGGATGTTCTAATGGACACAGGTGGGTTATTTAAAAAAGAGAATGACTGTGAACATACAATGAATGCCTTAATCGTGAGCCAGAATGAACAGATAAGTAAGTAGACGGCCAAAAACGCATAGACCCTGTATAGGGTAAGCAGGGAGGTGTGTATGCGAGAGGTACTACTCACCAAAGTGTCACTGCATAAGCAGCACGTTCGCCTTTAGGTCTGTTCCCGAGAGCAAGAACGAACTACGACAGATATTAATCATCGATTGTTTCAAATAACCATGCGACCCACTTGTAATGCAAGGAATGCAAGGTATATCCATTTGAAGGCGAGATTCACCCAATGAGTCTGAACAATTCGTTAGTAACATCAAGTAGTTGCGCACGACAGCTACTCACGACATCGGCAGTACCGAAGATAATGATGTTTTGTGAAGGCAACAGGTCGATGATAATACTAAATGTCAACCAAATGTTGGCCAGAGCAAACCAAGAGAAGATCAACGAGAAGATGTTATACTAGAAGGCACTTAGTCAATATACCTCGGGGGGATAACTACACACCAAAGCTTGGATGTGGAAGAAGAACATCCGAATGATGCCGTGGCCCGAACGATAGAGTTGGAAGAAGTTCACCAGAGCGTACTATGAAAATTAGATATCAAAGGCAGCAGTAGTGTAAATCCGATGCTTACAACCGAAGCAGCAAAGGACCCATTCAACCAGCGACGCCGTTGACCGATCAATTCACCCGCGGTCTCTGGGACATCCGTCTCTGCCTTGGAGGGCTTGACGTAGGTTAGGGTCCAGCGGTCCCCAACCTTCGCAACCAATTCGAAACACAGGATACGATCTTCAGCTAAGAACATGTTCTTGGTGAAGATGTTCATGCCATAGATACCCTTCGCGCCAAGGCGATCAGCAAGCGAGTGATCACCGTGAAAGTATTGCTCAAGGGGACGTCCCAGAATTGCGCGGTAGCGATAGGCAGAGAAAGCGCCAGGAAGTACTGATACATAACCGAAACTGCTTTCGAGCGGTTTATCTATCGATGGGTGTCAGACGAATGCCAAAGCAAATTTACCAATGAAGTTACCGAGAATGTTAGACATCTTGTACTCGAAGTTTTGTGCGGCAACTAGGGGGTTCAAAAGCTTTCTACCCCCTTCAATCATAGCATGAATTTCACCACAACACCCTCCTAGATGCGAGTCATTGTAGAAAGCCTCCCACAGGTAATAGATGGACTTGTGGCCGGGTTTTGTCCCAGCATCGATAAGAACACAGATTTCAGGCTATAGAACGACATGAATAGACAGGTGAGAGGTATACCGAACTCTCTTGCCTTTAGAATGCGTCCGATGGCATGGAAGAGCCAGCGATGAGAGTTGATCTTCTTCTGATTCTTGGCCTTCAAAACAAGGATGATTTGAACCGGGACGAGATTGTTCGGGTCATTTTCATGAGGAAGAACCAATTGTGGTGTCGGGTCCACGGAAAGTTGAGTGGTGTACTACAGAGTCACGCGTCAAACAATACTCGGTAGACCTAAGGGAGCACCGACCTCGAAAATGTGGGCAACGGTATCTTTTCCATCCACCTGCTTCTTCATGACGCCATCCTGGTAGACACCCACGGTAGCCAAGATATCCAGGACACTCTTGTCCATCGGCTCCAGACCATCGACGATGAGAGCGACCGTAATCCTTTGCCAGCCTGGTAAACCCTCCTCTGCTGCTCGCCGCCAATACTTGGATTGCTTGGTCTTACAAATGTCACGAATGTTGAGCATGACACCGTGTAGGGTGCGAGCATAGAGCGTTTTGTCTTCATTGTAAGACGTGACAGCAATGAGCATCTCAGTCTGACGGTTGTAGAGCTTGGTACGCAATGACCACCCATTGGCTTCGGAAAAATCGTCTGGATCGACGGTAGCAGCACTGTACCGCATGTGGCTGATGGGACATTGGTCGAAATCTCGCAACAACAAAGAAACGAAATTTGCTCACGAAAATTCCGTGGTGCTAGTCATGGCATATTTTGCTTCGATAGCGCTGTGAACCGGTGTGGGAACTGGGTATTCCGTGATGAAATTTCCCTTGGTAAGCTTGACTTTACGCGTCACGCCGCGTTTGATGGTTTGACGACGTCTCCATGCAGTCTCGGCCCCATTAGTGGATTGCGACATCGCCGAGCCAGGACGAGCATAGGGATCACCGTATGCTGAGGGATCAACAGGGCTAGAAAATGGAGATGGATGAACGAGTCGAAATACCGTGGCAACAGAAATGACTCACCCAGGGGGGTAAAAACCACCAGGATTGTAGCTCTCACCTGCAGTCAAGGGGAGCTTTTCGGCGAAATCTTCGTCACCATAGTTCGCGCCACCAAATTCGCGAGGTAGATTTGTAGTGCTTTCGAAAGGCGAGTTTGTAGCGCTGTCGTAGGTCCTGGGTGGGGGTTCTTGAAAATGCGTTTGGCGGGGACGATCAGCGAAGGGATCGCCGTAGTGTTCGCCACGGGATGGAGAGGACATGGGTGCAGCGGGGAAAAGGCTTTACTAGCGGCCCAGGGAGTTTGGGCGGAAGGGAAAAGAGGGTCGTTGGACGTACAAGACCTCGAAGCAACGGTTTTTTTGTACAAGTCAAAATGGAAACGGGCGATGTTATACACCGCCTGCGTCGGGACCTCCGACACCCCGCTGCCACAACAAAAGTTAATATTCTGATTCGACCACTCTGACAGAAAAATGATTCATTCGCGTTCAACGTGTCCCCTCAGGCCACCGCAGTCATACTCGTGCCTCTCTTGTTACAAGGCCATTTCCAACCAAATTGTATCCATGCACCGAGGACCCGGGTTTACATCGCCGCAACCAACAACCGCCGGTGCCGGCACGTTTACCCGTAGCGCAGTTGGCGTTCCATTTATGGAATCGCCACAGCAACACAAATCATCCTACTGGCAGTACTAATCTACCAAGTGGTATTCTTACCCCAGTCAGGATGACAAGCATGCGTTTGACACACGACGTGGTACCGCAACTTTTGCACCTGCAAAATGACCCCTCTCGTTTCCTAGCCTACTCATACGCTTGGCAAAAAACTCTAAGCAAGGACTACGCCTGAACATGACTGGGCAGTTGGTGAATTTATTGACAAGGTTAGAGCAAGATATTGAAACCGAATCAATCAAGTGGTTCGAGGTCCATACAATGCAATGCAGCGCTCCTCAAACGCTTTTACCATATATTTGGAAACCTGCCCAAGGAATGTAGCAGAGACAGCGGCGTGCATCGGGTTCGCGAATGCAAAGGCGAGGTCCAGAGTGACCAATGTCGGTCCTTGGTCAGGCAAGGTTTCAGAAAGTGAGCCACTGTTTGCAGAAATGTCCTCCGGAAGCGACGTCGGAAGTTGGGCCAAAGAGGGGGGTACCGACCGCAAGCGCCAGATCGTGGTCAGCGTTTTGAACAATGGACTTGAGGATGACGCTACTGCCTGACATATCAATGTATCAGCAGTTTACGACAGGGAAGGCGCAAGCTAAGAAGTAATACCTCCACAAACTCATGAGGTTTGCCCGTAACAATGCTGATATAGCTTTCCCGGGATGCCAGGAAACCGACTGTTAACTCGGCTTCCATCACTGTGATCCCGTCCTGCCTCGTTTTGCTGTCAAGTATCCTTGAACCAGTACAATATGGCACGAAATTCGGATAAGATTCTACGTCCGCAATGACTTTATACAGCTCACTGCGCCGGTACCTGCGTGACCATGTGTAAGTGAATCATTGAGTATCGACACAAACTACCGTACGGGAAAATCTTGCGTTCATGATAGTTTTGTGTCTCGGTCTCGTTACGAGGAAAAGAAGGAAAGCTGGTCAAGTTGAAGAAGGACCGTCGCCCTTGCCCACCGTACGGAGAGGTGGCAACGCGCCCAAAGGCTCTCAGCATTTGGACAATATTGACGCAGGCACTGCAGATTCCAACGCGTGACTCCCGGTAAAATACGGCAGTCCCCGAACTTCTCGCTGATCAGACAATTTGTATACCCTGAGCAAAGGTAAAACAATCCTTCCGTCGGGGTTGGGGGTAAGTCGGACTTATGCTGCGATATCGCTCTCGTAAGCTGATGCTTAGGTGGGCATCGTATGGACGAGATTCAATATCGAGCGAATGATTGTCAAATAATTGTGGAATGAGCGCGACTTCGACGGATCAATCATCAATATGCAATATTACATAGAAATTAGGAGCACCCGGCCGAAGGTGCTAGTGGATAGGTGTTTCCGGTGGTCATCTCCGTTGCAGCGTACAAGATCTAGACCTCCGAACCTGTTCCAGGTAAAGAAGTCCAACCACCATAAGGGAGAAAGCTTGCTGCCATTGGCGCGCTCGTGTCTAGCACCAATAATCGAACTAAACTAGGCGAAAACAACCTTTGCTTAGGTGTACTCCACATTTTTTTTCAGGTCCGACATAAGGATACTCCTTCGCACACAAATTGCAAGTGATACAAGCATACTTATCCAGCAAACTCGGCATTCTCGGTACAGTCTCTGGCGATCTGCAACGACTTAAATTAGTGCCAGTCAGCACCACACTCGACGATCTCACATGTCCTTCATGTCCGCATTTATAACAGGTCTTATTCTTGTTTCCTCCGGAGGTCGGTACTCCGTCTGCGAAGGCTGCACCAGGCGCAGCAAGACAGTCCCTTGAGGTAATGTGAAGTCAGTTTCTTTATAGACATATGCAGGTGCAATTTCTACCTAGCCAAGTGGTTTGGGCCTCCACAACGGTAACATTTTACGGGAGGTAAGGTCGATGTATTTAAGGCACGTCCTGGGGGCGGCGCGCGAGATGCAAATCCAGCAACCCCCGTTGCGCCGCTGGGGCAAACACGGGCGATGTGGCCAAAACGTCCGCAGTTCTAGTTGGATGAGTCGACGGGTATTACACTGGGAGATCTCGCTCACATAACATTTCTGATTTCCGCCTTGGATTCTCAAATTAGGACATTCGGCCTGAATGTGTCCTACGCCGCCGCAGGAATAACACTGCTTGGCCACCACAGTTCGGGGTGAAGGACAAGCTGAGGACTCGTGTCCGGGCTGGCGGCAATTGTAACAGAGACGTTGGTCAGACGAGCAATTCTCAGCAATATGGCCCACTGCGTGATTATCACTGTTAAATGAGATACACCTTGTAGAGTACACTCACAATTTCCACATTTGAAACATCCCTTCCGCGAAAACTGGTACGCCATATCTAGATCTTGACGTCAGGAAGTACATTAACGCCCGGAGTGAAGGAGAGGGACGGTGCCGACCTCTGCTTCCCACTTCCGACTACCACTTTACCTCTCTTCCCACCTCCTTTGGCGAGGATGAAGATGTCGATGAAGGTTTCGAGCCGCCAATGGGGAAACGACCAGTCACAATTTCACCTGCCCTAAATTAGAGACCCTGTGGCGCCATGTCTGAAATGACCCGAACTGTTGGTGTGAAAAGTCACCGCGTTTCGAGGCTTGTTCCGAGTAACATGGACATCGCCCACCGGGCTGGAGTGCGCCGTTCACCGTCTGGAGCTTCATTCCAGCAGTAAAACCATCATGTACCATTTCCGTTGTATTTCCGAACAATCTCCAGTCCTAGTCTGCCGCTCACCCATAGTAAGTGCTTAGATCTCGGACCTTCTTATCGATGGCACTCATTCATGACTGCTTCATCATACTGTCTTACTTACCACTTTCTGATGATCTGACTCAAATCTGACTCAACATTTCGCTGCCCTTATAAAGAAAATGTCGTAGAACCCTACTTTCTCTGGGACCCACAATCCCCCCCCCCGAAGATCGTCATCGTCGCACAGGTAATGTATGCCGTATACCTTGCCATACTCGCACTCACTGCAGACGGTTCCCCCCTATATAGGTCCTGCCTCCCAGCGTGGAGCCGACCTTAGTCCGCTCGCGTCCATCGCGCTTCTTGTGAGGGTGCCGAGCGACTTCCCGTCAGGTGTGTAGTGCCACACCCTTGGTCCCATTCAATTGACCTCAACGCATCTCACACAGACCAACTTGGTTCTTTCGTGACGCCGTTCCACATCCTCGCAACAAGTGTCGTAACGAGCGACCTAAGCACGGCTCAACGTATGGAAGGAGGAGACTGTGCGTAATGATCCTCGGCATAGGCATTCTCCCCCTGCGGATTGTGGGATTATGCTTGTATGTGTTTGTATGAGACATGTATATCAATGGTCAAATGCGCTTCGCCTATGTCACGCCCGATCGTATGCAAGCTTCTACACCGTCTCGCTCGTCCTGGGATCATATTAGTGTGGTCTCCACGTTGTACTTGTGTTTAAATATTCTCGGAGGTGCAGACTCTGGCCTCAAACACCCGGATTGTTGTTGAGAAAATGGAAGTAAGTCCCGCCACTGTATTCTTTTCCGTTACAACGTCCACAAAAGCCCTGGATCTGGTAGGAGGCACGCCCACTGTTCGCATCATAAGTTGGAAGTGGCGGCAGTCACGGAGGCCGGGTTTCAAATTAGTGCCAATCCTCCGATAAGCAAGCCGTAAATTAAGATGTGACCTTTTATGATGTTACCGAGCAAAAATATGCAAAGCTTCGCAACAAGTAGGATGTAAAATTAGTAGGGTCACATGCATGGTCAGGGCGCCGCTTGGTCAACACATCCTCTACCACGGCGTAGTTATGAATGACGATATGGAGTCTTCACGACCACACAGAACTGCAGTTTTTCTCATTCATTGGTTGGGCCATCGCTCATCTCCTCCAAAGCCCCTCTCTCGTTACACTGTCATCTTTTGGTCGTTTATCGCTGCCTTTTGTGGAGTCTCCGTGATCCAGGCTGTCTTCCGTGCACATTATTTTGTACAACGGGCAATTCCACCAGTGATTGCCAGCTATGTAAGAAGCCTTGTGTCGCACACCTTACCGTGACCATCATTTTTCACTAACATCACGAATATTGACGTGGACGCGTCACAGGGTGCATCAGCTATTTTGATTTATGGTGCCATCGATAGCCCTCTGGGGCAACCCAGAGCGCTTATTGGTGGTCATTTTATTGGCGCATTGGTCGGCATCTGCGTATCAAAACTATTTCAACTCATGCCTCCGGAGCGGTATCTCGAATTGCAGTGGTTGGGTGGTTCCCTCTCGGTTGCACTTACCCTCGTAGCTATGCAACTCACCAAAACGGTGCATCCTCCTGCTGGGGCAACGGCCCTCTTAGCGGCCGTCAACCAAGAAGTCATCGACATATCTTGGTATCTACTTCCAGTCGTTCTTCTTTCATCTACACTCGGTCTTGCGGTGGCATTGCTGCTAAACAATATGCAACGCAAGTACCCTACGTTTTGGATTGCGCCAGCTGCGCCCGGGCCGCCTCCGGCCACATCGCTGGAATCTTTAAAAAACCACGTGGACGACAAATTACTTCCTCCGTCTGTCGGCGTATAGCACCCTGCTGCAAACGTAGATCTAAGTGAGTATTGCGGGCCCCCCTACTTGTCAACTTCGGGCTCATCTAAATCAGAGTTGCCGTAGAATGTTACCTAACCATTAACGCGGATGTAATGTTTATAGATGCCAGTTTGAACACGATGTTCATTGGTTGGATTGAATTGTCTTGCGTGTACCACGAGGCCGAACCGTTCGTATCACACAACCCTCAACCCAGCCTGTTTCCCCAAGTCTACATTTACCTCACCCTCTGCCCAGGGTTGGAACATTACCCCCGTGACCACACCAAAGTCGTCGTCACTCTCAACGACTCCTGTTTTCCACGCGTCATCCACATGCCCTGCGAATCATGGGCCACAGGTATCCTGGAGTTCTTGTTGCCCACAACCCCATTAGGTGGTAGAAAAGAGTCCAGTTGACGTTGTCTCGGATTGTTTTGTCCACTCTTTCACAGTCTCTATCATGTCGCCGGTGAGTGATGTGAACCAGTGTTCTGGAACTTTGATGAGTGACTCCCTGTAGGTAAGGATCCCTTCGCGAGAAGAGCATCTTCTTTTGGCCAAGGTTGCTGAAGAGGCGGAACGCTATGAGGGTGCGTAGGTTAGGTACTCGACTGCAGGTCGCTCATCCTATTGAAATTCAGACTTGGTGGCGCAAATGAAAGGTCTGATTCAGACCTATGGTGCCTTGACTATCGAGGAACGCAACCTCCTGTCTGTCGCCTACAAGAACATCACAAATGCCCTTCGCAGTAGTTGGAGGATCATCGATTCTCTCGAAAAGCTCGAGTCAAGTCGAACGACAGGGCGACACTCCAAACACCAGTTGCAGCTAATTAACCAACAGCGTACTTGTGTCGAGTCTGAACTCGCCGAAGTCTGCAAGGATATCGTGAAGCTGCTTGATGACTATTTGCTGTCGACGGCCGAGCCCGGCGAGGAGACAGTATTCTATTACAAAATGTAAGAGAGTTGGTAGAATACATCGCCTCGAGTCTGTCCTCACTCAGTCTTGTTTGACAGGAAGGGCGATTACTTTCGTTATTTGGCTGAGTTCGCGCAGCAGAGTGACAGGAGCAGCTATTCGGACCTCTCTCTCGCTGCCTACAAGTATGCATACAAGCACGCTTTGGCCAAGCTCGAGCCTACACATCCCACAAGATTGGGATTAGCCTTGAATTTTGCGGTCTATTACCATGACGTCCGCAAAAGCCCAGAACGCGCATGTCACCTAGGAAAACATGCATTTGACGAGGCAGTCACTTGCTTGAACGAATCCTCGTCTGTTCAGGTCATGCGAGACTCAATGATGATCCTGCAATTGTTGCGGGATGACTTGATGATATGGTCAGGAGAAATGCAACGAGGTAAGCCTCTAGTTAACGAGCGCTTTCGACCTCTGACGCATTTTCCACCATGGAGCTGAACACTCTGTGGCCGGGTAGAGTTTAGGCTCCTTTCATCTTTTAGTATTCGGACTATCTTGTCGTACTACTAGTGATCTTTTGTAGGCATGTATACGTTATTTATAATGATTTTCTTGGATCCGGCAGCACGAACCATCTTCTCAAGTGCTTAGCTCTGGGCAAAAGTAGCAGCCACAAGGAGCGGGAAAACCAGCGTCGCGTCCGCAAAGACCTTAAGAGACAGATCCATCGACACTGTGAGGGTAATCGGAAGGGAGACAGTACCTTGACTGATTCCGCATTTGCACGGATCTTCCCCCACGAAACTGCTTCGTCCGGTCGAGCACCAGAATCGGACCCGTCAAACTCTTGTCCCGTGTTCTATACTAAATGGTCAGCAAACATCAGGGACGACGAAGACAAGTCCGAACGATGAATACGGAGTAGTCCGCTCCGTTTCTCTGCAAAGCAGTCAACGGGGTATCAACCAATTGAAGACCAAGTTGCTTACAATTAGCATGGCGTTTGCGATCTGATGTTTGCAGACTCCACCACCGAGAATGATCATTCCCGCCTTCTTTGACTTGCGAGACAGCTCGTTCAAGGCACAGATATCACCCACGATATCAACGATCAACCCTGGGGATCGGAAGGAATGGAAGTAAATCATGTCTCCTATCGAACCGTCGGTAAGAGCAGGGCAGAAAACCGGGATGTCGTTCTGGAGTACTGTGAATCAGTCTCGTTCGAAGAGGGCCAAGGAAGCTCGTCTAGATTGGCATTGCATTCACTTTATAAGCCCAGTAATACACAGATTCTTCATTGTTGATCTCCTTTCCTAGACGTCGGATGAAAGCGCTTGGAGTCCACACTCGACCGGAAGACTTTTGCTCCTCCAACATGGTATCGAGAATGGGGATGAACCAGTCCTCGAACTTGCAGTAGTTGTCGTTCGGCACGACGAGGTTCCCAACGCGATTAAGACCCCTTTTACGAAGGTCTGCGCCGTCCATATTGAAATCGGCGAGGTATGTTTTCCCGAGGCACTTGATAAAGTCTTCTTCAATCCCACCGGCGGTGGTCACGACCGCTGAGATATGCTTATGTTTCACAAGATGAAGAATGACCTCGCGTAAGCCGGAGGAGATGAGATTTGAAGTGTAGCCAAGGAAGATGTTGCAACGCGTTTGGGCTCTTACTTGAGGATCGGTATAATCATCTGATTCATCTGGTGAGACAGGCTCGTCTGAAAGACGCCATTTTCGCTAGAACGAGTTGCATGAGGTCGGGTGATATACAGCAAGTGCGGCGTACCATGCGATTGACGATGTCGATGGCCTTCCCTAGGCTGGTGGCTTGAAATCCGATCCGCTCATAACTACTCAGGAGATCCTGGAGCGACAAGGACTTGTCAAAATCTGGTCCTTCTACCGAGATTGCGGTGTTGGGAAGTGGTTCTGATCTTTTGAATACCGCGGCTGCAGCTCCTGCTGGGACCTGGGGGTCCATAATAGAGTATACTTAGTACCGAGTCGTAGTACTAGTAATGGATACCGCGTCACGGCAAGTTCCGTTGACCTCGGTAACTGCGGCATTGCTCACTGATACACCTTGTTTAATACCTTTGGCAAGCCGACGGCCAGTCATCACTGTTCCTTTAACCGGGACGTCCAACGAATTTATGGATCAAGAAAGACCTTCTGGCGGCGCGCAGCCCGTCGAATCTTCAGGCGTGCAAAACGGCGAACCCACACCAGTCGCGCCAAGTGGACACGTCCCCCTTGATTCACAGTTCCGCCCAATCTCTTCCACACCTCCTCAGATATCAGGGAACTCTGATCACGAGGACGTCTCAGTGGGCAAGCAAGATGATACGGAGTCGGTCGATAACTCACGAACGAGCTCTATAGACTCGCCAGTTGCCGCCAACGAAGCCAATCGCATAGCCCCCCCAACAGACGCTCCGGTTGAATCCCCCGTCTCTTCCAAGTCCGACTCTCCATCCTTCTCTGAAGGACTATCTCACGCAAGTCGATCTTCGTTACCTGCTGTCCTTGCCCGTGTAGTGGAATCAAACGATCATAGTGAACCATTGCCCCAGACACCAGCTAGCGCAACTAATCCAGCACACAAACGTTCTTTGACGGTGTCCACGGGACATACTGTCTCTGTCGTTCTAATATCGTCCGCGTTGGAGACGATATTGTCCTCGAGGGAAGCAAAACGCTCTGCCCCTTTGCGCGGCAGCGCGCAGAATGCCTTGGAAATGGTCAAGGCAGGGAGAGGAGGTGACAGGCCCCGAGAAATATTTGAGCCTCTTCGACTTGCTTGCGAGACTAGAAGCGAAAAGCTCATGATTGCTAGCTTGGACTGCATCTCTAAGCTGATCTCATATTCCTTCTTCGCCGAGGAGAGTTCTGCGCCCTTACTTCCATCTCCTCCTCTTTCCCCGGTTCTGCATGGTCAACAGTCCATATCTGGCTCGCAGTCAAATATCCCCCAGCCGTCGCTTGTGGACCTGGTGGTCCACACCATAACATCCTGTCATACTGAAACGGCTCCGGAAACGGTTTCACTACAGGTCGTCAAAGCACTCCTCGTCCTGGCCTTGTCCCCCACAATCTACGTACATCATTCCTCCCTGCTGAAGGCTGTACGAACAGTGTACAATGTATTCCTTCTGAGCACAGACCCAGTTAACCAGATGGTTGCCCAAGGCGGGCTGACACAAATGGTACATCATATCTTTGCGCGGTGTAGATCTGGAAAATCCGTAGGCTCAGACGAAGGGTCGACTCTCAGCTCTTCCGTCAGCTTTGAAACACTCGCATCCTCGGCCCATCATCGCGCAGCCTCAAATATTGAATCTCGGCGCTCGTCGTTAGTCCCAGGGCCAGTCGTGTCCGACTCAATGCATACGAGGAATGCCGAGACCGAAAACAACACTGCTGCTATCGTTCCCGAGGAAGGCTCTGCCCATTTGCAAGATGAGCCGGTGACATCTGGTCATGGGGAGGAAGGGTAAGAAAATTCCACGGAAACATTTTTTGGGGAATGCTGACCTGTCATACTTGATACTAGTCCAGTTCATATGACTATAGATTCCCATCTGGAGGACATGCATGTACATTCAGAACTGTCCACTCAGGACATGTTCATCAAGGACGCATTCTTAGTTTTCCGCGCACTGTGCAAATTGACAATGAAGCCTTTGAATACCGAGAGGTTCGTATGTTGCAGATCCGATCTCCTGTTAAGCTGAAGACATATTTTAGTGAGCGCGACCTAAAATCACATGCGATGAGGTCGAAGCTGCTGTCTCTTCACCTAGTATTGACGGTTTTGAACTCTCACACGGGTCTTCTCGTCGACCCTTCGGCGCTCATCTACTCAAGTTCTTCGTATGAAGCTACGACTTTCATACAAGCAATCAATCAGTATCTCTGCTTGACCTTGAGTAGAAATGCCGTAAGCCCAGTCCCGCAGGTGTTTGATGTGAGCGTGGAGATTTTCTGGCGTGTGATGTCTGGGATGCGGACCAAGCTCAAGGTATGCATTTTCAAGAATTCACCATCCCATTTGATTGATGCTTGGGTGACAATCAGAAAGAGATCGAAGTCCTTCTGCACGAAATATTTATTCCCATTTTAGAAATGCGGACATCGACTCTCAAACAGAAGGCTGTCATTCTTGCAATGTTATATAAACTTTGTCAGGATCCTCAAGCATTAGTAGAGCTTTACCTCAATTATGACTGTGATAGCGAGGCCGCAGATAATATTTATGAACAGTGGGTCTAAGATATGTGACACCTATCTGCAACTGAACGACCCATCCTTCAGTCTCATGAACATCATATCCAAAGTCGCGACTCTGCCGTATAATACATCGCAATCCAGGAACTCTGAGCCTGCTAGCCCAGCAGTCAACCCGCAAACGAAGGCGCATAGCTCGTCGTCGTACTCTTCTGGAGTGATCTCCGTCTCGGGCACAATAGATACATCCGCCATCGGCCTTTCGGAAGGGCAATTGCGGAGGCAGGGGATTGAATGTCTCGTTTCTGTGCTTCGGTCGTTAGTGACCTGGGGCATAACATCGAGCAAAACCTTGGGAGATCACCATAGTGATTCTGGAGCCCGTAGCCAAACTGGAGAGGAGGCTGGCCACGATTCGATGACTCCGGATCAATCTCTCGATAAGTTGGCGTCTTCCAATGGAAGCGTTGACGTTCCCCGACAACCAACTCCCGACGTTGTAGATGATCCAACCAGGTTCGAGAACGCAAAGCAGAAGAAGACAACATTACTCGAAGGCATCAAGAAGTTCAATATCAAGCCGACACGCGTGAGTTCTCATGTTTGAGAAGGAAATGTGTTATTGACTTATGCCTCCACAGGGAATTAAATTTCTTCTGGAAGCGGGTTTCATCTCTAGTTCGTCGCCGCAAGACATCGCGCGTTTCCTTCTGAGCACAGATGGACTGAGTAAAGCCATGATGGGGGAGTACCTGGGCGACGTGTATGTGACAATGTGCTTTCATCTCGCACTTCCCTGATTATTGTGCTATAGCGATGAGCTCAACGTAGCTATCATGCATGCATTCGTTGATTTGCTTGACTTTCGGAATTTGAAATTCCTTGATGCCCTGCGACTCTTTCTACAAGCTTTTCGACTTCCGGGAGAGGCCCAAAAGATAGATCGCTTCATGCTCAAATTCGCCGAAAGATATATTGCGGGGAACTCACAAACACCTTTCAAGAATGCAGGTTGGTGTTTCCGGAATTGTCATTGACACCACCTAAAACTGAACAGATACCGCCTACGTGCTCGCGTATTCTACGATTATGCTCAACACCGATGCCCATAGCCCGCAGGTTAAGAATCGAATGTCAAAGTCGGGCTTCATCCGAAACAATCGAGGAATTAACGACAATGAGGACCTCCCCGAGGAATTCTTGTCCACTATCTTTGACGAGATTCAACACAACGAAATTCGGATGAAAGACGAGATAGATGTTTCCACCAGCATTCCAGCCGCGGCACCTGGTCTTGCCAACGTCCTCGCCAGCGTCGGCAGGGACCTCCAAAAGGAAGCCTATATGCTTCAATCTAGCAGCATAGCTAACAAAACGGAGGTTGGCCTATTCATTAATCCTGTCTTAGCGTCGTCTTGACGCTATTCCTAGGCTCTCTTTAGAACGCTGATGCGCTCCCAGCGTCGATCCCGTGTAGGAGAACAATTCTTCAGTGCTTCCCACTTTGTCCACGTGCGGCCAATGTTTGAGGTCGCCTGGATACCTTTTCTTGCGAGTTTATCAGGTCCTCTCCAAAATACGGATGATTTAGATGTTGTCGAGCTGTGCCTGGACGGATTCAAGAACGCCATCCGGATCGCCTGTTTCTTTGATTTAGAACTAGAGCGTAACGGCTTCGTAACAACTCTCGCGAAACTCACTTTCCTCAGTAATTTCGGAGAGATGAAACCCAAAAACATGGAGGCCATCAAAACACTTTTGGACATCGCGATGAGCGAGGGCAATAACCTGAAAGGATCCTGGCGCGAGGTTCTGTCGTGTGTTAGCCAACTGGAACACATGCAACTGATAAGTAGCGGTGTCGAAGTTCCAGACTTGGGAAAGAAAAGGTTCGGTACTTTGGTTGAAAGCGCATGGATGCTGAATGCTATTTCTAGTCGCGTCAAGAAACTGCCAAACGAAGACCTCGCGAACGAAAGTCGATCGACGCATATTACTGTCGCGGCAGATATGGTTTTCTCTCTTAGCCATCATCTTTCTGGGGTAGGGCCCGTCTCCTCAGAGCGGAGCAGTACTAATTTCCCACAGAATGCAATCGTTGACTTTGTCCGGGCGCTGTGCGACGTTTCTTGGGAGGAAATTCAATCTTCCGGCCTCTCGCAGCATCCGCGCCTCTTCAGTCTGCAAAAGCTAGTTGAAATATCTTACTACAACATGAATCGTATTCGACTTGAGTGGTCCAACCTTTGGGAAATCTTGGGCGAACATTTCAATCAGGTGTGTTTCGTCGGATTCGCGATCAAGAAATGCTCATTGGGTCGTAGGTCTGTTGCCACAGCAATCCTCACGTCGGATTTTTCGCTTTAGATTCTCTGCGGCAGCTGTCCATGCGTTTTCTCGAGAAGGAGGAATTGCCGCATTTTAAGTTTCAAAAGGACTTTCTGAAGCCCTTTGAACACACCATGATTCATAATGCCAATCCAGATGTCCGAGATATGGTCAGGCTCCTACCCTCCCTGTTTTAGACTGCCACTGACGGATCGCGTGTGTTGACAGGTCTTACAGTGCCTTCAGCAGATGATACAAGCTCGGGTTGAAAACATGCGATCGGGGTGGCGAACTATGTTTGGTGTTTTTGCTGCAGCTTCCAAAGTGCTCACCGGTATGGGACCTATTGGCTATATGTCACACACGAAGTTTGATTTCTCCTCAGAACGAATTGCCAACTCGGCGTTTGAGATAGTGAGCCGATTGAACAAAGATCATTTCACTGCAATCGTCCGCTACGGATCCTTTGCAGACTTAACAGTTTGCATTACGGAGTTTTGTAAAGTGAGCAAGTACCAGAAGCTCAGCTTGCTTGCTATTGCAATGCTTCGCGGTGTCATCCCGGTCATGCTTGACACTCCAGAGTGCGCTCTCGGTCCCGAAGGGCAGTCACCAACTGAAGACGGCATGATACGGTCTTGGTTCCCTGTGTTATTTGGCTTCTATGATATCATAATGAATGGCGAAGACTTGGAAGTACGACGTTTGTGAGTTTCAGTTTATCGCCTCCAATCCCGTGGCATTCAACTCTTACTTTTCAGGGCGCTAGATTCGCTGTTCACGGCCTTGAAGACTTACGGGGAATCCTTCCCGATTGAATTCTGGGAGACGATCTGCAAAGAGCTCCTCTTCCCTATTTTCGCTGTTCTCAAGTCGAGCCAAGACGTCTCTCGGTTCAGCACGCAGGAAGATATGAGTGTCTGGTTATCGACAACCATGATTCAAGCACTCCGGGATCTCGTTGACCTTTATACATTCCACTATGAAATTCTAGAGCGCTTCCTTGATGGGTTGATGGATTTGTTGTGTGTCTGCATCTGTCAAGGTTAGTCCACAACTTTCTGGGGATCTCTGTTTGACGGTGGCGGCAGAGAATGACACGCTTGCACGCATTGGAACTTCATGTTTGCAACAATTTTTGGAGAATAATGCGAGAAGGCTAAGCACCGCACGATGGGAACGAGTGGCATCTACATTCGTCAAATTGTTCCGGACGACTACGCCTCATCAACTATTTGACGAAACTTTGCGAATGGAGATTGATGGCAATGCTGTTGACTTTGATACTTCTGGTAAGTAGCTGTTCAGTTGCTACTTCAATCTATGTTGACGCCTACAGAAACAGAACCTACTGGGCAGGCAATTTTGCCTGCACCCCTTTCTCCCACCAATGAACGTTCGTCACCCGAGGTTAAGCCCTCACTTGGCAGTCGTCGCCGGATCTTCAAGCAGATCATTGTCAAATGTGTACTCCAGCTATTCCTCATCGAAATGACGAATGACCTGCTTCGCAATGACGCCGTTTATCAAACGATGCCCCCGGATCAACTACTCCGACTGATGGGTGTATTAGATCATAGCTATCAATTTGCGCGCATGTTCAACGATGACAAAGAGCTGCGTACAGGGTTGTGGAAAGTTGGTGAGCTTGCCTTGAGTTTAGCGTGTGTCCTATTGAACTAAGGGCCACCAAGGCTTCATGAAGCATCTACCCAATCTCCTGAAACAGGAATCCAATAGTGCAGCGACCTTGGTACACGTCCTCCTTAGAATGTATTTCGATGAGCGATCGGAGCACCAGTCAATGAGACCCCAAATAGCTGAAAGACTTCTACCGTATGTTCTCTCGTTGCGTTCGATGTGATTGGCGGCTGACAGTACAATATAGGCTCGGGCTGAATGTTTTGTCGGACTACATCAAATTGCGAGCAGATACGCAAGTGAAGAACATTGCCGCTTGGACGCCCGTTGTGACCGAAATCCTCGATGGATTCTGCCGTTTCGACGACAAAACAGTAAGTTATGCGCTTGCTTCCGGTTTACACAAATATTAATTAGGGGGCCAGTTCATCAAATATCTGCCGGTCATCTACCCTCTGAGCACAGGTTTGCTCGCTCGCGACATTGCTCCTGAGATAAGGCTCGAGTTGAGGAGGTATTTTGAACGGGTCGGATACACTCATGGAATTATGGAATCATCATAGAGCCTTCCGTAATCATTGCATTTGGATTTTCTTTTCTTGCATATTCCATCCGATTAACAGCCAGGTTAGTGGGTGTGAGACAATGAAATAGAAGAGTACAGGTGCTAAAATCCCGTATATCCGCTCTGAAACCCGGTGGTCGGTTGCGCTCCCCAACCAGTGGGCTGCGACACCCATCCTGTTGGTTGCGCTACACTTGAGTCAGCAAGTATCACCGAGAATGTGACTGGCATTACTCACCACCGACTCGAAGGGCGCCATAATCTGCAAGAAATCATCGGAACTAACCACACGGTAAAGCGCCTCCACACTCACCTGCCTGCTGGGGTGCAGAATAATCGCTTCCGGATGCGAATGTTCCAGATTTCATTTGTGCAAAGATGTTTGCAGGAGACGTATTCGGACTTAAGCTGCTATTGGCCGGTGCTGGCGATGGCGTGGATACGACATTGTTAAATGGGGATTGCCCGAATGGCGAATAACCCGTCGGACCTGTAGCACCCCGTTAAAGTAGATAAAAGAATATCCAAACCATACCCACTGGTCTGAACTGGAGGTGCTGCCATGTTGGGGAAAGTAGATGTGGGTGGGAGACCACCGAACAACCCATTAACACCAGTAGGTTGACTCATAATGGGGGCAGAGGCGGGGAATCCAGTAGGCTGTGAAACCATAGTCTGGGGGGGACCCGGGAACCCGCCAACTTGAAGTTGCAGGAATGACGGTTGTGGAGGGTGGGGTTGGGGTTGGAAAGGTGATACGCTAGAATGACGTGTCGGAACAAAGCTGTTGAAGCCGGTTTGCGTAGGTATCAAAGATTGTAGTAGTCCTTGATTGGCGGGAACGGGCGCATAGGGACCTCGTGGGCCAATCTGTTGTGGAGGTGGGAGTGCCCCAGACTGTTGATTCTGAGGATACTGTCCCATGGGAGAGGGAGACGAACTCATACCAAGCCCATTGTTGTAGCTGGGCAGCGGTGGTGGAGAAATCACAGGGGCCGCATTCGCAGAGGAAGCGTTCGCAGGAACGGGAGGAACAGGAGGAGCGGCCCGCTTTGTGTTGAGTTCGCTAAGACGAGCCAGCTGATCGAATATATCTGTTTCTGTTGTCTGTGCGAGTGAACTAGGCGCAGTAGCCGTCCCAGCAGTAGTCGTACTCTCTTGGGGTGGGGCTGGCGGTGCGGTGGCGGGTGTCGCAACTGTTTGGGATGGCGGAGGTACTGACGTCGCTCTCGGCGGAGGTGCACTAGTTGAAGGGTTTGGGTTTAGCGCAGGGGGTTTCGAGCCAGGTCTGTTCGTCCATGCGTCATCGTCGAAGCCAGGCACTGCTGCCATGGCGGAACTGGACCGCTGCGGGGGTTGCACGGGGGATGCCATGGCTGGGCTGCCCGTACGAACAAGTGGGGATCCAGAGCGTTTGATTTGCTCAGATGCAGTCCCGATGGCGTCCAAATCGACGGTAGATGAGGTTACTCCCTTCGGTTGAGGCCTACCACGACGCTGGGTGTTATTTTTCAGGACACCCCCTGGTCCCGCTGTGAAGAGATTTGGAGCCGGGTTGACGGGCTTCTTCGCGTTTTCTTCTTCCTGAAGCCGTTTTGCAAGTTCTTCGTCACTAGCAAGGTGGTCCGGTGGCGAGGCCTGAGGCTTAGCGTACTTCTGCTGGATGGCTTTGTTCACGCGAATTATGTCACCCTCCCGAAGGCCGAGCGAACGCATGGTGGATTCCGTGATATCTAGGAGTAGGCTCTCGTCAATCTTGTCTTTCTGGAACGAGTGTGCATAGCGAGTGCAGTCGTCAACGTCACAGCCAGCGGACAGGAAGAAGTCGAACCAGTCGATTTGGGGGCCTCGTTTCTGCGAGTCACGTTTGGCAACATCAGCTTGGCGCTTCAACGCTAATGGCCGATCATCATCATCGTTAGGGGCGACCCGCGGAGCAGCGGCCGTGCCTGAGGAACTGGACGCCTTCCTCTTCATCAGACGCTCGACATATTGTATGTCTTCAACGGACATCTTTTCCGATGGGACCTCAATGACGACACCGTTAACTTTGTGTAACCTGAGCTTTCCGTTTTTGTATTCAAGAAGTGCGGCCTCAACACGGAATTGCCCGCTCCGATCATGCCAGGTTCTGGTCGTCTCTGGAGGGGGCGCACCTGGCCAGGTGAGTCAAGTCTGTTGAATGTTCCAGGACGGGAACGTACTCTTATGTTCACTAGACCCACGTGTGGACGAAGAGTCCCGCGATGCATTGTTCGCCGAAGACCGCGAACGCCTGGACCGGAGTTAAAGCTAAGGTTAGACACAAAAGAAGTATCATACCCGGATGTAGCCTGCGCTCTCTCGTCTTTCGGCTGTAAGCGCTTAGAAACTTCCTGCTGCTGTTTCTTTAGGGCCCCCGCTGCGACAGCCTGCTCCTTTTCTTGCCGTTTCCTCTGAGCCTCCGCTGCAGCCTTGGCACGTTCCTGTTCAGCCTTCCTTCGCTCCCTCTCAGCCAGCTCTCGGGCTTCGCGCTCCCTCTTCTCGGTCTCCTGACGTTCTTGTTCTTTCCGCGCCTCGTCTTCAAGCTTGGCAGAAACCGAAGAACCTAAAGACTGCAAATCCGTCGGACGGGCATCATATAACCGCGTAATAACACCCACCTCGAGGTAGGATGCAGGAATCACCCCTTCATCGCCATGCACGTTCCTGCACCTCCACCACTCTTCCCCTTCCCTTTCGATTATGTACAGTCGTTCCCCTTCCTTGACGGAAAGTTCGTCAGGACCGGTACCCTCGAAGTCATATAACGCGGCGGCAAGTTCTCCACCCCGTTCATCGTCATTTAGCCCGGCAATTTCTTCTGATTCACCCTCTTCAATGGGTTCTCTGGGCGGAATGATCTGAGGAGAATCTTCCGTAAACCTGACAGATGCTCCGTTCTTCTTTGATGGGCTACCGCTTTCGACAGGACGAGGAGGTGGGGTAAGTGGCGATCGATGCGTACGCGATTCCGCACTGGCGACTTCCGACGCAGCTTTAGCATTGGAGATAGCCAACTTTCTCGAGTCATCCAGCTTGGTCAAGATTGTTTCTGCTACCTCCTCCTTTCCAACGTTAAAGTGTAGCTTCACTGGATTACGACCTCCCATATCGATGAGAATGTGCTTGTGTTTTTCGATCGTGAAATCCTCGACATCGGCGGTGCCCCACTTTTGCACAGGTGTCTGGAACTGATGTAAAATAGATGACCATATTGCTGCAAGAAAGGTATACCTTGTCCGATTCACTCGCGAAAAATAGTGATCCATTTCCAATACCAAGGGTGCCTTTCTTTTTCTTCCCCTTCTTGTCTACCTCGGAAACAGCCCAAGTTCTGATGTGGTCAGCTTGTAATTTATGTGGCGTCTGAGCGACACGATCTGCTGGATCCACATATACACTGGCAGGGCGTGCTGGGGGGGTTGGCTGCAACACCAGTTAAGAAACGACCGTTGTGTATATAAACGAACTGACGGATGGAGGATGAACTTCAGGCCGAGGTGTCGGCACGGGCTCTGGTTCTGGTTCTGGTTCTGGCTCGCGTTCCGGTTCTGGCTCGGGCACATGTTCCCCTCCGCTAGACTGACAATATAATGGATGAATGTGTAAAGGTTTCCGATATAACATCGACACACCTCTTCGATGTAGTTCCCAGGGACGAAGCCAGCTTTACCGCCTTCTTTCTGTACAAGGATCCATTCATCCTCACGGTCGTAGACCATGAGGACTTCATCTTCTCTAATAGACAGTTCCCCCGGGGCTGCGGCGTCGTAATCATATATTGCTTTTGCAATAGACGTATGCTCTGCCTGCACAACAACTGTTGTTGAGTAGCATGCTGCTGAAAGTAGGGAATGCCCACTTGTTCCATGTATGCCGCGGGGACCAATCCTGACGGGCTGTCCTCTTCCTGCGAGTCGCCTTTAATCTTCACTTTCCACCAGCTAGCGTCATGCGAAGGTCAACTGGAGTGACAGAAGTAAGCAAGATTGGACTCAACTCGTCATCGGTCTTCTCGAGAAGGAAAACAATCTGGTTCTCTTTGATTGCAATTTCATCTTCAGACTGTGGTTCATAATCGTAGGAAGCTTTGAGTACCGCGAGATACTCGTCCCCCAATTGCGCCATTGGCGAACAGGACTAGCGGAAGCTGGTGTGACTAGAGAGGTGGGTGACCACTGTTGATTAGAGAAATTGAAAAGTAGGTTGAACGGTCGTCTCTTCGCGTTCAGCGTATGGCACGGAAAACAAGTGGACAGTAACAAGCAATCCAGTAAAGGCCTTCGACCGTAATCTACCCTCCCCCACGTGACCTCCATTTACACGTCGACTATAGTATCGATTTTACAACACATGCTGGCTATCCCCAACCCATTCCGACTCGCCTCGCGGAGTACCACAAGCAGAGCAAGCTAGGTGATTCGGCTCGTTCGTGCTGCAGCCCGGGTATTGGCATAGGCATTCCGTCTTTAAAAATAAAAGATTGTGCTCACAGGGTACAAACCCAACAATTCCACACGCCCTCTTTTCCATGTGCGGCCGCCATGGTGGTGGATCCAGTGGAAGCGACATGAGAAATAAACGTCAGTTTTGACTGTGACGTTTTCCGTTTCTTCTTCGGTCGCATATGTGTTGTCTCACTCGGTGTAGTTTCGGCCGGGCCTGATCTACTGGAGGTACCAACAAGGTCACGAGGGTCTTCAATGCCGTAGGTAGATCCTCGCTTTCCGGACGAGTCTATGCTTCGTGATAAGAAGTCCCGCGTAGGATCTAACATCGCAACTCTGAGAGCGTCCAGATCCTTCTCCTCGATGGCCTCCAGCAGTATACGACGACGATCGGAATCTGTCTCGGACTCGTGACCTTCATCTTCTGACTCGGAAGAATCTCCAACAATTCGTGGCGCAGGGGATTTTGACAAGGATAGAACTTGCAATCGGTTTTCAGCAGCTAGTGCACGCTCTTCCCTTGCTCGTTTACTGCAGGGTGCTATGACTACAAAAGATTCCCCAGGATAATTTTGCACTAACCTTCCTGCCTTCTTCCGGAATCCGATACCATGGGATTTACTTTCTCCTTCCAGGTCTTCATTCAGCGTTTTCCCAGTGGTTTGGAATGCGCTTGAGTCTACCCGTGATCCTGGTTTCCGCTTTTTGGATGTCTGCGGACCTTTGAGTCTACGGAACCTGCGCGAGACCGGCCTCGCCCTCGAATGGGCACCTCCACACTGGTTCATCCAGTTTCAGCAGGACCCAAAGGGTCGAAAAAAAGAACAAAACGCTACCATATATTCAGGGAGCTCGCCCATCTCGATTCCCTGCCCCGCAATTCTGGCCGAATCAACCAACCTGGTTCCGGATGACCAGTAGCCTGAGGCACGAGGGATAACTCGCCAAGACTTCAAGTGAAAGAATAAAGTATGTACCATCTCCATAGTACCCCTTGCTTTGCAGGGCGTGTACTTCTTGTTGGAGTTGCCGCCATAGGGCCTGGAACGCCGGTCCATGATGCATGTGCTACGAGGCCATTCAGTGGTGATTCTCCTGTGATTGCGGCAACCCACCTTGATGTGTGCCAACTAGTAGCAGAAGATCAGTCAGCGGTGTAATCACAGAAGCCAGATTTGTTATGAAATAATATACCTCATGACAAAGGGTGCTCATCAGCCACTGAGTGGAAAGCAATGATCCGGTAGATGACCGCAGGACAAGTTCTTGTGTGTGTTTCATTGGCAGCTACGCCTCGAGACGAAGTGAACTTACCTATAGTCTCACCATGATTCCAATTCCGTCCCGCAAAGACTTTATTGTACTCGTACTAGACTCGGAGTCTAGGTCAAACTGCGCAGTCGGGGCTCACCATCTCGAAATTGTTGACATACCTCCTCGAGACTATTTACGACGAATCCGTGCGCTTTCATGATCGGCTTCACTTGAGCAGCAAGGGCGCGAAGGAGCTGGCGAGCAGCCTCCTCGACAGTGCCAGTGGCATCACCCATAGGTAAAACGGCGATGAAATTCACATGAGGATTTGGATTAGGTTCTCGCTCATTGATGCGTAGGTGAACCATTGTCTGTGTGATGGGGTGAAGGCGCTTGACAGCATCCGGAGAAAAGCGTAACAAGCACATTATTATTCGTTTACAAGTAATACAGTAACAGGACTGTGCTATTGTACCGCAGGTTCAACTTATCGCAATGCCCGTGGTTACCCCAGTACTAGTCATACCATTTCGCGCAGTAATAGGAGCGAGAGCACTTGTCAGCAAGTCTCGACAGTTCCTCAAACGCTCTCGCCGCACTACAAACAATGAACTCTCAGAGTTCGGAACTGCTAGAGGGGCGCCAACGATCCCTCTTGACTGAGCATCCTGAACCGCCTTCATAAGTGATTCAACCTCAGCTTCTGAATCAAGATCGTCTAGATTCTCTGCCACGTCGTCGCCCTCCAACCTAGTTGTCGTGGTAGGCGCCTGGGTCTTCTTCGTTGCTTTCTTTGTTGCAGCCTTACTAGGATCCATGCCCGATGCAATTGCGGCTTCCATTGCAAGTCTCTTCTTTTCTGCCTTTTCCTTCTCCCTCTTTTCCTTCTTCTCCGCTTTGGTCTCCTTCTTAACCGGCTCAACCCAATTGGGGTTATGGGCCCGATTCCACTCGAGAAGTAACTCGTCGTATTGTTTTGAGCGACCTTGCACTGCCCGCTTTGCTCCCATTGAATGTGCTTTGCATGTTAGCGAACGCGAGCATGGAAGCCCTTTATCGTTGATGACACCACACTGCTTGTCATAGTCCACCGGTCCTTTCGTCCGTCCCTTTGTGATCTTTGTCTTCTTCTTGCTTGGTTCTGAAGGGTCCTCTCCGACTTCTTCACCATCCGCCCCGCGCTTCCTGCCTTTCTTCAACTCCACTGCCAAGTGAATCCATCCCAGGTTTTGAGGTCAACCGGAGAGGTACATGAAGAGCAGGAATCGGCTAATTACCTTCATCGTCTGCTGGCTTATTCTTTACCCACTTCTTGCCCGATCGTATGTCGTTGCAATTAACTTTGGGGTGGGGGATGCCATAAACATGAGGTATTCATAGGGAATGCATGTATCGGACTCACTCGCATGATCCGAAATGGCGCTCCGTAGCACTGGTTTGTCGCAGTCACTGCAACGTACCACTCCAAGATCTGATCTGAGTGGCTCAACGCCAAATATCTTCATGTCGCGCGCAGAGAGCCATGCTGTGGGTGGAGAAGGTAACTCTGCCACCTGGGCTTCTGTTGGCGGTGGACTACGTCGCGGCGCAGTCAAGGAATCCCAGGAAAAAGGGATTGGTGAATGACCAGGTCGTTTGAGTCTGAGTACCATGGTCGTTCCTATACAAGTCACGCGCAACCCAATTTACGTAAATGGTGTGCAAATAACCGTCGATACTAGTGCTTGGACTACATACACAATATTCAGAAGTACATACAACACACGAAGCTCAGAGTATTTCCAAGGAACGACTGTCCTCGAAAGAGCACAAAAATATACGGGCTGGATGAACAGGTCAACAGTTGTATTTTCCAGTACAAACGACAGACTGGACAATGTGTCTAGACAGGATGGTAATATGTCATCTTCTTGGAACCCAAAGATCGTAGAGCTGTTTATCTGCTGCATCGAAACATGTGAGAAGCGCAGGATCTGACCGTATAGTTATCTTGCGCGCTGCGAGGAACCCAGCGGACGCGTGGGTGCGAACGGCGAGACCGTCCGGCTGATGGAAACTGGTACTAACACCAGACTCAGAGATCGTGGTCGAGGATGGAGAAGTGGTGCTGGCATCCTGGAGAAAGATAGCATTGAGCACGCAATAGTAGAGAAGTGTCAATTAAGGCATACCTGGCCCAGGTTGATGGGGCGATTCCTGGGAGGCGTTGAGACTGGTGAAATATTTACTAAGCTCGACAGTTGCCAGTGAGGACAGGTCGGGAACACTGTGAATGGAGGCCCACCTGCACTAGTAGTCGACATCGCGGTCGGGAGTGACCGAGGCGCGTCACGGGCCACGTAACGCGCGTGTCACAACGCGCCAAGCGAAATTGCTCCTCTGACTTGCCCCACAATGAACATCTTTAAAAGCAGTAGGTTTCGATAAACCGCCTGACCTGACATCCATACTGATACCAACTACAAGTATTTGGTAGAGTCTGGCGTAGGCGCGAGTTTATTCTGATTATCCCACTTGTCTCACAATGTTGCCAGAAGATCCTAATGCCGCCGAGGTGGTTAAGATCGAGTCTGGTCAATTATATCTTGTCAGGCCAGGGAACGTGCGGTCTTCTAGGGAATGCATGTATGTGTTCGCAATCCCTGTCTATCAGTACATCGGTTACACATCTGCTTCGCAGTTATAATGAAGCCATTGCCACTATAAGACGGGTCCCTTCCCTCGAGCATAACTTTCAACTCGTTATCACACGCGTATACGAGGAAGGCGACCAAGAACTACTGGAGGACGAAGACGAAAGTGCGACATGTTTTCTCTTCCTTGAGACCCACTCACAGTATCCCAGCCGACGAAGAGAAAGTCTTCCTCATCAGTGAAGAACTCGAGTTTCGACCCGGTCCGGGAGAAACCCCACAAGAGGCTTCCTTTGTGTGGCGTGATCTGGACGGCGACGTTGATGAACTTTACGAGTTTCTCATGACAGAGGGGACGAATGCACCAACACGTGCATTCTTCGAAACTTGCATGTACCGCGCCATGTACGAACGCAAATACAGGGCAAGTGCCGACGGTGCTTCCGAATCGGAACTCGAGCAATTTATTTGGAAGTGAGTATCCTAACATATGGTCACATACGGTCCTTCACACACATTCTTATCAGATCTCCTGCACCTAAGAATTCTAGAGCGAAAACTTCGAAGGAGAAAGCTCCCGCGGCTCGAAAGGAGGCGGAAAATCTTCCAGCAACCGTCGAGGGCACATCAGTTGCTAATCAACCTGTTGTTGTTACGCCAAAGAAAGCCGCCAGTAAATCCAAGTCCGTCCCACAAAGTTTGAATCTTCCTGAAATCGCTGGGGCTCAAGCATATTTCTTTGCCTGGGATCTGGACGTCGACAGTTTTGTGCCTGCGCATGATGAGCTCCTCGACGTTAAAATTCTTGAAGGTGCTCCAAATGACTACAGTTACTGGCTTGCCGCAAGGTGTGAGGAGGGTGACCTGATAATGCACAAGATCATGTCCGACATGAATCCTCGATGGGCCCAACAAACGCACTCTCTCACATGGAATTATAATTCTGGAGGAACCTACGGAAGCTGGGCCTTTCAGTTCAGCTCTCCAGAGGAGTACGAAAGATTCAAATCAGTTTTCACTCGAGCAGCATGGGAAACGCTACATCGGGTACCTTGGTCTAAAATCAAGGTAGGCCATCCTCGGCATCGGCTGACAGAATTTCCTAATCTTCCATCAGGCGGATGAGCAAGCGTATGTCATGAATTCCAACTATGAAGATGTGGTGATGCGTGATGTAGGAGATGAAGAGGGAGATGAAGATGAAGTTTTATCTGAACTTGATCCTGATGAAGGTGGCTCTTATTTCCTCCAAAAGTGGCTTCACATCCCTGACTGTTTCAGAGCCGAGTGACGAG
Source organism: Zangia roseola (assembly GCA_038090095.1). Lineage (NCBI taxonomy): Eukaryota > Fungi > Basidiomycota > Agaricomycetes > Boletales > Boletaceae > Zangia > Zangia roseola. Next base: position 30,876 of record JBBPMD010000276.1, read on the forward strand.
GAGGAGGAAGACGAAGACGAATCGTCCATTCCCAGATTATCTGGAGAGCGCAACTCGATGTTGACGGTTGGATACAAGGGCGACCGCTCATACGTTGTGCGGGGGAACAATATCGGTGTCTTCTCTCACACAGGCGATAATCAAGTGAAGTACTTTGCAACCATCAGCAAGGTTTCGACTCCCAAAGGGAGGGAATTCAAACCCAGAGAGGTAGTTTCACTCCCATGGATTCGGATACAACATACTGATAAGTGTGGAAGGTTATGCTACATGATCAAGACACGAAAATGATCTTAATGAACCCTTCGGACCCTCACTCGCTATATAACATGGACATTGAACGTGGAAAAGTGGTGGAAGAGTGGAAAGTTCATGAGGACGTCACCGTGGACCATATGGCGCCTGACAACAAATTTGCTCAAACGACCAGAGAGCAGACGGTTGTTGGCGCGTCTCACAACGCACTGTTCCGCATCGACCCGCGTATCTCTGGAAACAAAATGGTCGATAGTCAATATAAGCAGTACGTCAGCAAGAACAAGTTTTCCAGTCTTGCGACTACAGGCAGCGGTAAACTCGCTGTAGCGAGTGAGAAGGGTGACATCAGGCTCTTCGATTGCATTGGCAAGAATGCGAAGACGGCATTGCCACCTCTCGGGGATCCCATCCTAGGCATTGATGCCACTGCAAACGGGCGGTGGATAGTTGCAACAACAAAGAGCTATCTGCTCCTAATCGACACACTTATCGGCGAAGGCAGATACGCTGGGTCCCTGGGATTCGATCGCAGTTTCCCTGCAGACGCGAAGCCGATGCCCCGGCGACTTACGCTGCGCGCGGAACATGTTGCGTACATGAATCACGAGATCAGTTTCTCCCCTGCTCGGTAGGTATAATTTCACTTTAGGGCTGGTGCCTAGCTTATGTTCTCTCTAGATTCAATCTAGGGGAAGGTCAAGAAGAGAATGCCATAGTCACCTCGACCGGCAAATATGTCATTGCTTGGGACTTCAAGAAGGTCAAGAAGGGACAATTTGACAAATACGAGATCAAGAAGTATGAGGATAATGTGGTCCAGGATAGCTTCAAGTTTGGAGATGACAAAGAGATCGTAAGCGACCCTGTCATTATTGATGTGTCTTTTCGGTTCTTATCGGACAATTCAGATTGTTGCCTTGGAGAATAACGTATTGGCGATCAACAAGAAAAACCTGAAGAGGCCCACGAGAACATCGCTCGCACCAATGAGCTTGCAAAGCCAATCTAGCATCGTGAACAGCCCTTACTGACTCGGCGCCATGTATGTAGATGAACCTTTTCAATTCGAAGTGGGAAACTTGAAAGACAAATACCCTGTGCACCTAGCATGCAGTAGTACCGAGTGTATAAAAACGAGTGGTTTCCTGTATAGTAATTTATGTGGATTAAATGAGCAAATAAAGCATCACTCTTTCTCCGACAACTGCTGAGGGTTGCCCGCGTGTGCAGGAACCCGATCCCTAGCATCCACATACCTCCAGACACCAAGATGCCACATAAGCCTCGGGATCAACAAAGTGACGCCCAAGACTTCGGTCGCCCACAACATCGGAGTCCACTGAGCAAAATCCCAACGGTTCTCACCCAAGGCCCAGACGGTGACGTAGAGATGGATAACGTCACCGAAGACAAGAGGAGTCAACATCGCGCGGACGACCTTTTCCTGGAGCGCGGGCTGCGAAGCGAGGTGCTTTCTAGCGGCTGTAAGGACGAAGATATTAAGGAGGCCGACGAGGGCGCAAACGTGGGCGAGTTGAATGACCGTTACGACGGAAGCCTTGGGAAGCACTGCAGGAGGGGGGCTAGCTGCAGGCCACGGGGCTTGAGCGTTATGAGTCTGGAGATTATCAGGTTAACGGATGAGAGGAAAAGGAAAGGGGAAGGATATTACTGATTCTGGATCATACAGGGTCCCAATGAAGCCAATGAAGGTTATGGCGGGCTCATAGAAGGCGAAGAGAGCGTAGTAAAAGTCGGGGACTGCAGAAGTTGGGGGCTGCATCACTAGAGAAACAGCTGGATGAGAGAAAAGTAGGAACTAACAATATGTGCGGGTCCTGAACGGATTACGACGAACGTTCACGTGAGAGATGACATTAGCTTACTT